>JAWPHD010007564.1:0-127331 GCA_037043455.1 Cyrtodaria siliqua | reverse complement strand
CATTTTATTTCATGGGCTAACCTTTTACTTAAACAATTGAATCTGTTAATGTCGAGTTATAGTATAGAATAGCATTAGTACCTTTCTGTAGCCAATGACAAACAAAAATGTGTAACATGTCACAGAGTGTTACGCGTCACGGTGTCACTAGTCCCGCAGACATTTTTCCTGAGTACAATACATATTTCCATACTCTGCTTAAATGTAAAACAATGTATGGATTTTAAAAAAACATGCATTTTGGTTATACCTCGAGTTATGTTTTGAAACATTGATTATATATTTGGCATAGTGATACTGTGTATAGACTCCGGCATGAGTATGCATACAGTCCGCGGCTACAGAGTCCGCGGCTTAAATTCTGACCCTGAGGTTGAGATTTGACGATTTGTTTTTTACATCTGTCTAACGGGTAAACCAAAACTTACTGAATTGTATAAGTAGTTTAGGCGCAGTTTTGGTTAGAGCAAAGGCGCAGTTAGTTATAGCGTCGTCTATTAATTGTCTACTGACCTGAAGGTTCAGAGTTATAGCTCCATATAAGGCAATATCTTTTAATCCATATTGTGATATAATATTTAATACATATTATATGAAATTATTACGGAATAAATATGATTGGTTCCTATTATTCTGCACGTGAGTACTCGGCTAAGATCTGATTGGTTCCTATTATTCTGCACGTGAGCACTCGGCTAAGAACTACTTTCATTGTTACCTATTTTAATTTCTAGACTCCGTCTAAAAACAAGAGGTCGCGCTGGATTGTGGGAGGAATTGTTGGTGTTGTCGTTCTGGTCGCCATTGCTGCAACCGTAATTCTTTCAGCCTATTTTGGGACAAAGATTTCTCAAGACAACTTCAAGGTAAGCTTACTTTATTACTGTGTTGATTGTAAACATGTCGTGGTCCCACGTAGGAAATAATGGCGAGGCAGGGAGCTATAGTAAATATGTTTTGTTTGTCCGACAGGTATATCCTTTTCGAGGGTTTCGAACATTTATGATTACAATTTTTAAATATTTTCTTTTAAATAAGCGTGCATATTTTTGAACACAACATTTAGCCCTTTATTCCATTTTGAGATACAGATGGCTATTTCACTATTTTAACACATTCTTTCCAAGTAAGCTTTCTCTTTCATGAAAACAACACAGAATTGGTTTGATTTAGAGGTTTCGTACGTCAAAGTCGATGATGACTGTCACAAAATGTACGTTAGAAATGCCGTTCTGAAAGATGAAAATAGTCTTAGTTAAACAAGTTCAACAAGTGCTAATAATGTTAATAAATACTGAAAAGGGAATCCATTGGAAGGAACAATCAAAACAAAAAAGAGAGACAAGTAACAGACGCGGTTTCATTGAGTCTGTTCATGAGAGGTAATATAGGGTGCAACACCTCTCACGCCCCTAGCACCGGCTTAAGTGTAAAGTCAGAGTGTCACGATAACTATTACATGTATATTTTACAGGCAGCATGGGTTACCTTTTCCAGCAAAGATATGAATAGCACTGTGAAAGAGAAAATAGTGGTCACAAAAACGGAAGAGGACGTAACCTCGCCGGGAAAGTTTAGGACCATTTACGACTTCAAAGGAGTAAGCTCAATTTCTCTTGATCTTAACGGTCATACATTATATAACGATTGATATATCGGACGACATAAGCTCATTACTTTTGATAACAATAGATTCCATTTATTTTCAGTTGGAAACGACTATATTTAGACACGTCGTTTTAATAGTTTGAAAACGTAGTCGCTTATTCCTTTTTAAATTGTGTACATCATGAAACAATATTTTATACTTTTTAGAATTATGTCCTTAAATATATATAATTATAGATTATTAGATTTGTATTGGGATATATGCACGAGTTCTTTCGAGTATCAATATTGCGCGACTTTAGGAGCTATATTTATGCGCGAAAGAACGAGTGCATATATCCCAATATAAATCTATTAACATTTTTATTACATACGCATTTTTAAATTAGAACAATAAAATAGATTGCAGCATTTAATTTTCACCCCAAAACCTATATTTGGAACATGCGTATTGTCGTAACATCGTGGGAATTTTAACAGTGAAAATAAGTAACATACTTTCTTTGACATGAACAGAAAATTGCACCAATCACGAACGAGTATACACTACACACCCAATATGACCTTACTAAACGTCAATATGGGCGAATACTGACGTTTCCTGTTACACTAAAAGTAAACGGATCTTGTAAATGCGTATACAATAACATGAGTTGTGTTGAATTTTATATCGACTAATCAAGGATTTATTTTATGGATAAATCCTTGGACTAATGTAGACTGTAATAGTGTATATTTTTTAAAACTTAAAATATAAGTTTGATCTTGATCGAGTTACTGAACTTGTTTCAAAAATCGATATTATAATTAATATGAACTCGTTTTTGATCCTTTATATGAACTATAGCGCTTGCAAATACATGCTTGTAAATTATGTTTTATTTCAACTGATGTAAATTATGTTTTATTTCAACTGATTTAAGCGAATGATAGTGACACAGTTAATCAGTGAAGGAGATGAGCACCCTACGTGCTATGTGTCGGACTGGGATGACTCTAGTGATCAATCCACAGAAAAGATCATGGAAGATATGACTGCAGACAATGTGAGTAGAGAAATACCATTCGCAACATCTCGTACACTGCTTCGCAGCATTACTCGAATGTAGATCTTTCTTACGTCATCGCGCCTTAGATTCCCGCCAAAACAAATTTGCATTCAAAATCAAAGTTGTCATCCATATTTTGCAATGCCATTCAGCCGATTGCTCCATCTATAGTTTATTTACATGAAAGCAGTGATAAAACCTTCATCTGTACTGTAAATAACAAACATGCAACGCAGATCATACATCGACACGTGTGGCCGACGACTATATTGTTTAAGTAGCACCAGCTTAGCAACAGTGCACTATTTTCTGTGCCGTTGCCTTCCGGCTAACAAAATGTCAAGATTTTGAAGATACCAAGCGTCGGGATACACACGAGGCGAGATCCCGAAGAATGACGGTATTGGCCGAGCGCTCAAGATTTGAGAAATACAAATGTTATAATACGTAATTTAAAAACGGTATATTTCTAATACGATACAAGTTCTCGTCATGACATTTGCATATATTTCTGTTCCACAACACCATCTTGTGTATGCAGTTTGTATATTGGTCTTGAAATGAATTTGATATAATAGCTGGACATCTATTGCCTATATAATGTTCGTGGAATGATCATAATTATTCACAATTATTACTATATCTATTAATAAGATGAACCGCACTGCCGCCGTTAGTCCCCGAACAATTACGTATGAAAGCACCGGTGAAGAGGTGGACATACAAACGCTGTCACCGAGGGCCAGGGAGATGTGCTTCGGTTGCAAGGTCGTCAAAGTCACCGAAAAAGCTGATGATGGTAAGTAATGAAGTAAAATGAGTAATAAGTATTATTCATTCAGCAAAGGATAACGGTTATTTATGCAAACTGCGGTACCTCTTTGAAAAAAACATGTACTTATTATGAATTTGTGAATTTCAAACTCAGCTTTTACACTAGCGTTCGTTAATGCTATGTGACGGCTATAACAATTCACCCCGTCTACGAATCAGTAGTTATTACCTACTGATATATTTGGATCTATGTAGCTTTTAAGCCGGTGCCGGCGTGAGAGATTGTGCACCTTATATTACCCTCATGAACAGACTCGATACATCTGAGTCTGCTACTTTTCTCTCTTGTTTGTGTTCTTGGTGTCCAAGAGGTCCACTTTTCAGAATGTATTGACATTCAATCCAGCCTTGTTTTAGGGTTGTATAAATCAGTCGTGTTACTTTGTGTGGTAGTACTTTGGGATCATCGAGCCGAATAATTGCGTCATTTTAAATAGAACCTTCGCGTGTGCTAGTGGGAGTTGGGAGGGACGAAAGAGGTGTTGCACCTATATATTACAAAATGAAACCGAGTACGATACTTTTCTCTGGTTTTAAATATGCTTGTTATTTCAAAGGGATTCCATTTATTTCAGTATCTTTATTATATTCTCCTTGTGACAATCGCAAGTGCGTACTCTAAAACTAGTTCAACTAATTTTTGCCAAGTTTGGTAAAAATACATTCTTGAATTAAGATTCATCATTGTTTTAAATATCACCATTGAGTACAATAATCATGAAACTCAGGACATGGATACCTTTAAGATTCTAAGCTACAATATCACTGCGCGGAGGTCGCTAAACAATCAGGCATATGCCATAATGGGATTGGTCAAACCGAGCATATATATATATATAATCTCCAACCCGGCTGCATTTTATGATGCACTCCCTCTGCAGGAATTATTGTATTAATTATATTCGCAACAATTGAAATACTTCCAAACATCATAATATTATGTCATTATCACCTTCTCCGTTATTTGTAAAATATGAATCTAACATAAAATACTCGATGTTGATTGGTTATTGAGGAGTTTATAAAAAAAAAGTGCTATCAAGACCTCTGACTCACGTCATTAAAACGTTATGACGTCGTTTTAAACGATTTTCAACTTCGGAAAATATTCAAAACAACGATTACGTTAGTTTAAAGCAAGGCTACGTTCAAACAACAAATTGAAATTGTTAAAAACACGATAAAGCTGTATAATTTCTTTGTTTGGTGCGGAGAGACATACAATGTAAGTTGTGTGAATATGTGTGTATTTATTATGTTCTGTCTCTCGAAAATGTGTGAATAAGGTACATAATAATCCATGTCAGATAAAAATTAAAATATTACCAGCGGGTTTATATTGTGCGAGATCAAACCTACGTGCGAGATCAAAACCTACGGCCCTTGGTATCGATGGTCTTGAAGTCCTGCCCAACCAGCTGGAAATATTCTATTTTTTTTATCTGACATGTATTTTTATGTATTTTATACACACATTTTCGAGAGATTGAAAATAATACAAACATATTCTCACAGCTTACATTGTATGTCCATCTCTATAATGTATATACAATATATCATTGCGTTTATATTGAATAATGTTTCTATAAATACTTTTGCAATATAAATGTTTTGTTATGTCGATGTTCTGTGTTTGAATGCATTTGTAGTATTTTGTGGGCTTGTGGCCTATTGATTCATAAATTATTATTTTCCTTCCTTCCTTCCTTCCTTCCTTCCTTCCTTCCTTCCTTCCTTCCTTCCTTCCTTCCTTCCTTCCTTCCTTCCTTCCTTCCTTCCTTCCTTCCTTCCTTCCTTCCTTCCTTCCTTCCTTCCTTCCTTCCTTCCTTCCTTCCTTCCTTCCTTCCGCCCTTCCTTCCTTCCTTCCGCCCTCCCTTCCTGTTCTTATTCTTCTTCGTCTTCTTTTTGTTGTTGTTGTTCTCCTTCTTCTTCTTCTTCTATAAACTAAGCAATACGTTTAATATCCTCGTATTGAGAATGAAAACAGCAAAATATTCCGACGAAAATGAATGTGTTAGGATCGTTCATGCGTTTGGACAATAACAAAACACAGAATGCGATTATGTGCAGTAATTGCTGTACTTGTTTGACACATGTTAACGGCCTTTGGTTCTTCTGTTTTAGGAAAAGTCGCCAGAAACAGAAGGGGATGGTGCCGTCGTTGTTATTTCAGATGTACGTTCCATTCCACCTGGCCTTTCATCAGGTGTCGTTTTTACTGCTACTGGGTTTTTTACTGCTGACCGTAATGTGGACATTACGACAGTGACATAAACCACAGACCTAATAACAATTTGTTATTACGTCTGTGCATAAATTAATAATCGCATTTAGAAAGACTGCGCTTTAAAATTTAACTATTACGGACGTTCAAGGATTTACAGAGAGTGATCATTTATGTAAGCGTTATTATTCATATTGAATATTACTAGGTGATGCTAAATATATCAATATGCTACGATGTGGTTATAATATATACTAAAGAAAAAATGAAACGCAACTCGGGAATTTCCGCTATGTATTGTATATACTGCACTCTTAATTCCACGTAATATTCCAGAGAAATCCCAAGATGCTTTGCACAAAAAAATGCAGCTAGTTTATAAGTTAGAGAAAAGACAAAAATGTGCTGTGTATACTGTACAATATCAGTATAAATTGTAACACTAAATCCATAAGTTTTGAATTTCCGGTTTAAAAAATTGAGCCATTTCAGTACTGCATTTAATGTAGGAAGATTGAACAAATGTACGTCCTGCTTGAGCCAAACGTGTATTCTATCACTAATGAAAGTTGTAAGTGATAACATTTGATGTGTTATGTGTTGTTTTAGTTATATTTTCGAAAGGAAATGTCGTTTGAAGCCACGTACCATTCGATTAACGGCAGCATATTATACATACAGTGTATAGCGGAATTTCTCGAGATGCGTTTCTTTTTTCCTTTAATATAATATCATGTATGCTACATTACTTGTATAATGCCCCCTTTACACAGAAGGAGATCGTTGAGCGATACAAAATTGGCCCGATCTCTCTACGATCTCCTAAAACCTCGAATAATGTAGAGATCATTGAGCGACCTTGGCGATCATTGAGCGCTCATTGAAAGATCGCTGAGAGATCATTGGGAGACCGATGAGATCGTTGAGCGCTCCTTGAGCGTTCGTTGAGAGATCGCTTAACTTGGTGATCGATCTCCTCATAGTTTTGGACTGGGTCAAAACTATGAGGAGACCGTGGCGACCGTAGAGATCACTGGAGGATCATTGAGAGATCATTGCGATATGTTGGCGATCACAGGGCGTTCATTGAAAGTTCGTCAAGAGATCTGGCCAATATTTGATCGCTCAACGATCGCCACCTCTGTGTAAAGGGGGTATAATTTACTATATGCAATGATATACATAAATGCGAAACTGTTTCTTTGTTTGCTCTCTTTGCAAGTTATATAATAAAAGCAGATATAAACATCGAACAGGAACGTAGCATTCAAGTGTTACAACTGTTAAATGTAACGAGGAAGCAAAACCAGCAACACAAAAATATAATTAACACATTTATTTACATAAATATTCACTTAAAGAATACATCAATCCAGTTTTTCATTAATATCTAATTTTGAGTTAAGTTCAAATACAATTATCCAATGTTCCTTTTATTCACATTAGCAAGTGTCTCTTTAATCCAAAACAGTAAGTGTCCCTCTAATCCAAATGTAAAGTATTTTTTCAGTCCAAATTAATTTCCAATATTTCTGGTTTAGTCAAAATATCCAATTTCACTGTTATTATGAATAAGCACAATAATAAGTTAATCCTCTCACAAATATATTTTATATTTTTAAAAGCATCCAATTCAAAATTAACTTTTTACTGAATACTAATCTGCCGAACGGAATTGCTGAGCTGCTCCCAGAGTCTGTTTATATACTGCCAAATATTGTTTGAAAAGCTTCTCCACTAAAACAGTCCAATGAGAACAGTCCAAATCAACATAAATGAATTTGCATAAATAATTTGTGTAAATGGTAAACATGTTTACATCTATTCTAATTTTAGCTGTTCTTCAAAGCCAAATCAAAAATAAACATGCAATGCAACATGTAAACACTGAGATATAGGTAACACAAGGACGACAGACAATCACAAACACACACAGAAACAAAGAACAACTTTGATGATGAATAAAAGGCAAGATGAGATATCACAAATACAAAATGGTTGACAATAGGACTACCGCCTTGGAACGGTCAGTGGCAAAAAAGGCCGCTGAGTGTTTAAACCAGGTTTTAGGGTGCACCAAACCTTACTCTTACCCTATTGTCATATAAGTTTTTTTAACAAAATATGTTAAAATCCGATGTTTTTACAATATATTGAAAACCTTCATGTTTTTAAAAACTGATTAAACTAGTTTTATATTATCGAACGTCTATTTAAATTTAACGGGTGTTCACATTATTGTTTAATAACCTGTCGGGGATATCTTTATTTACATTGTCCCATTTATTGGGATGACAATAGGGTAAGTGTGAGGTTGGTACACCCTAGAACCTGGTTTAAACCCCCAGCGGCCTTTTTTTTTCACTGATTGTTCCAGGGCGGTAGCCCTTTTGTGTTTGTGATGTCTTATTTGGCCTTTTATTCATCTTTAAATTTGTTCTTTGTTTCTGTGTGTGTTTGTGGTTGACTGTCGTCCTTGAATGCTGCTTTTCTTGTTCGATTCTATATCTATATTAAACTAACTATAAAATGATAAAACTTATTTCAAAAGGGTATAACATTTAATAAATAATACAAATATGTTTAAAATCAATCCTTTTTCGGGATCTATATTTTTGTTACGGTTTACACGGTACTTTGCCGGGACAAATCACCCAAACCCATCGAATCGACGGGTATCTTTGGAAATATTTAGCATGATCTACGGAAATTAGCGAGTTTTTACGATTGGTACCGCGCAGAGCTTTACATACGGGGCGCCCAATGAATCTTGACCTCCGAGATAAATTGGTACCCCCACAATAGCGAAAACAATGTTGTTTTTTTGTCGTGTTAGAATCGAAATAATAAATACGTACCTGTATTTTAAATCACTCGTGCGAACAATCGAAATAATAAAATACAGGTACGTATTTATTATATTTCTTAATTAACATCAGTTGCTGACATGTTATTGTTTAATGTCTTTTAATTTAATTGGGTATGTTAAAACATGATTGTGCTGTATATATGTATATGTAAAGTGATCAACGTATCTTATAATTCAATAACTGCAGGCATAATGCGTTTTGTATTCTGTATTTTAAATTGTTGCACACATAGTGAGAATTAAATGCTCAATAAAATATATTAAAAGATACATTTATTCAATGCATGTCACGTGTACATGTCACGTGTTCCTGTTCCTGAGAAACTTAACACTCCTTTTTGTATACATTATTCATAATGCAGGAGAGGGTAAGCGGTGGACGGGTGTGTGTGTGTGTTGGCGTGGAGGGGTGGGGATGGGCATATATGCTCTTCATACAAATTGATACTCAAAATGGCGTCCTAACCGGGCAAAATAAATATGTTATGACATTTTGAACGAATATAGGCCTAGTTTTCTATAATAGTAAACAGTGCGGGTTCTCGTTAACACTTCTGAAATATATATATTTATTTTGTTTGCCAAATAGTTAAAAACATACAGGTACCCAGCACATCATTCAGATTTACATACGTTTTTAGTTTCTCTGTGAAAGAAATACTCAGATAAAGCAGACATTCACTCTTGATAAAGTTGAAAACAAGATTCAATTATAATAGTTTGGGTTATTAACCACTGTTGCCCTTAGACGTTATTGGCATTGAAACAACGACTTCATGAATGCCATGTTAAATTGTGGACAAAAGAATACACCCGATTGTTCACATTCAGGAATAATAAAGGAGAAACTCGTTCACCTTTATGTTGACATTGACCTGTATAATTACTCCCTGCAATGACTCAACGTTGATAAGGTGATCGTAAGCAAAACAATCGCCTTTTTAGCTCTGTTTTCGCGAGGTATATTGTCACCTCTTGATCTGCGTCTACATCTGCATCCCCTGGTTAAAAGTTGTGTATGTAAGCTTGTATCTCCTAAAGGATTGCAACTTCACAAATGTCTTCGGCATCATTAGAAAATATTATAGAGACAGTTTCGAAAGAGCATGCTTTATTTTAACAAAACTATGCCCGTTTTATACATGCAAGTTTTCTAGTACGTGCAAGCTTGTATCTTGGACCCTGCATCACATACTATATTGAAACTGTCGACATCATTAAACAATATAGTTATATTCTAAATAATTCATGATATTCCTTTTTTTACAAAATAAGGGCACTTTTATGTTTAGACAAAGTTGGTTAAAGTTGTGTATGTAAGCTTCTGTCTAGGAAATCCTTTCACATAATGCATTGGAACTTTAAATGTCTTCGGCACCAGTAAACGACACAACATATGCGATCTAGAGTCTGCACCGATCTGCACAGCATATGCATTTTCGGACGGTGCCGTCAGGCAACCGTCCTAAGTAGTGGGACATCTGGCAGACAACGAATTTCTACTAGAAACCAAAGATCACCAGATTACAGAGCGATAAAAGTAGTACCATTTGCAAGTCTGTAAATGGGCAAAAGATCCGTATATTGCCAAAATATTGATAAATATGTAAGCGTTGGTAAACATTAAGTGGTTTTAACTTAAGTTTAAGTAAATAAATACACTGTTTTTGAAGGGATTTGATCCTGTACAAATTAATGCGTATGTCTTATAACGTAAACAGGCGTCTACATGAGGCTGGGGTTAAAAGTCATACCGTACCGTACATTCCGAAATATAACGGAAATAGCAGGTTCGTAGTACGGAGAATACCGACAGTAGTAAAGAATAATTTAGTAACGAATCTAATAGGGATTATTGGCATATTATCAGTGTATGAAGGATGTATATAACGACAAACGATAATGTTTATTAATTTATTTATATATTAGAACAATTAGCATGCATACATGAAATATATATATATATCAGATGTAATTGGATAATAAACAGCGTCCGTGCCGTACCGTACATCATTAATGTAACAGTGATGTAATGTAAACAACATTATTAAATAAATATCCGATTTGGACTCAATAACATGACCAAGAAATTAATGACATTAAATAACGTTTAATTCATACAAATACTTGGGCAGATTTCAAGTGGCATTCACAAATCTTAACATAGCAGAACACAAGACTAATCAGCAATATTTATACCAATAATAAAGATTATCCTTGGCAAACACTTGTTAATCTATGGCTACCTTGTCTGTAAAATATTGATTTTTATGTATTTTTTTTTTAATAATTACATTCATTACATGCACATTTGAAGAGCAAATAATTCGATTACAATGATATTTAATTGAAACCTTTAATCACATTACATCATGGTAGTTATCAAAGGCCGTTCATAAATTCGCACATTTTATCACATTACATATCACAGGCCGTTCATAAATTCGCTAGTAGAAGAGATTATATAACTGTACCACAGACATCTCTTTATCAAAGACTATATGTATTTTTTTATATATATATTTCTTTATACTTATCGTAATTCAATGACGTTCGTTTTGTTTTAGCCATATCGCCAGCGAAAACGTTTTTGCAGAAATCCTATTTTTCAGACATTCAAGGGGCGATAACTCTGTCATACATGATTGAATCTGATCGGTTTTCGAAAGGAACCGAGCTCTCATGTATACGTATGCTGTGACGAAATTTCTCTGAAATTTTCGTTTTAAAATTATTCCCCTTTGACACTTATACAATGTAAACATTTCTACATAACGTCACTTTGTATTCACCGCCGTTATGCGGAGGGATATTATTAGTTATTGGGTTTGTTACTGACCTCCTACAGAAATCGAGGCAATAGCCGAGTCCCCCTATATATCTGACTGACCCCACATATTTATGTAAGGGGTCAGTAACAAACCCAATAACTGATTTATTGGATCGAGCACATTTTTTAAGGCAAACACCGATTTTAATGGAGCGTCAATGTCATTGAGACGACGTCATGACGTTGACGTCACGACCGGTACAGTTTAAAAACATTATTAATTTACTTATTAAGTTTGTTATTAACGCCTTAAAGAACTATTTGCAAATGATTTAAACTTTGAATCGGAATTGTAGTCCATGTTGTTTTAGTGACCCACTATTAAATATACTGACCCACTATATAATATCAGAGGATCACGATGTGTCCGCTCTAATCCAATGAATTTCCTAGGATTTCGTGCGAGGTGCAATAACAAATTGACGTTGTCCGTCTGTCCTTCCGTCCGGTCCCATAACTTTGGTAATGCCTCATCCGATTTCAATAAAATTTTGCACATATGTTCACCACCTTAGTACGCAAACCCGTTTTTCGGAATTACATGTTGATCAATACTGTCTGAGTGGCACCGTTCATCAGTACTTTTAGTGCTTTGATGTTTGACTTTAAACGTTATGTATACAGTATAGTGTAAGTGTGGTGTATTGTGGAGTGCGTGGTCCAGTGGTAGAGCACCGAACCTCAGATCGAGAGGTCGTGGGTTCGATCTTCGCCGCGGCCACGTTATTTATCCTTGAGCAAGATAATTAATCCACATTGCTTAGTACTGGTTCTACCCAGGAAGCCATCGAGAGAGATTAATCTAAGTTGCAATAACTTGTTTCGCAATCGATGTAAAATGAATATGTTTAAACTGAACTATGTATATACAGGATCTTACATGAGTGACTGTGTATTATTTATTTTAATAAAATAGTTTGATAAAATGATCTTTTTATCCAACGAGTTTATTATAGTCAATAACACACAGTCACGAATGTAAGATTCTGTTTATCACATAACCCACCTACGACGTGATAGTTTCACTTTAATGTTGTCAATTTTCCTTATATACGGCGGCAATTTGTGAGGCAAATCATGACGTCGTTTTGTTGTTTACACGACGTCGCTACGTTACGCGGTTGTAAATGCGTTCGCCTTACAAATAATGCAACACCCTAAACCAAATTTAACGTTTCTAACGTTCATTTTATGAAGTAAGATTTCAAATAATGATAAATAATTAAGGCGTCTGAACGTACCGTATGATATACCATGAAAACAATTGGTATTAACAGTTTTAACGTATACAAACACAGTGATTCGTCCTCATCTTTGCATCTGTAATACATTAGTGTATAACGAGAAATAAGTCATGGCTTTACTGCACTCCCAGACGCCATGTTATGTGATAAAGAAATATAAAAAGATCGGACAGAGAAAGTAGCATTCAAGGAGCACAGTCAACCACAAAACACAGAAACAAACACACAAACAGACAAACAAGAAGGCAAAAGCAATAATAAATGCAAACGACATCACAAACACAAAAGGGTTGACAATAGGGCTACCGCCTTGGAACGGTCAGTGGCAAAGTAGGCCACTGGGGGGTTTAAACCGGTTCTAGGGTGCACCAAACCTCACACTTACCCTACTGTCATCCCATTAAAACAGGATAGTGTAAATAAAGAAATCCCCGCCATGATATAATCTCTAACCAACAAGGCAGCATCAATAGGCAATATAACTAAAACACAAATATGCTCGTGTAAATATAATACAAAAAAACAATAGCCTAGAAAGCCACAATGAAGGTACTCAGTGACTTGGCAGAAGCCAGAGCAACAAGAGAATAAACCATTAAGGGCACGACAAGAAAGATCATAGACAAATATCAAACACCACCGTCCCAATGGGCTTTAGGTAGGAGTCATCATATAGGGTCCACAGCCTGTCCGGTCATCGTACATTTAAAGAGGAAAGCATAGTGGCGAACTGTAAAAGGGTCCACCACCAAGCATGCATTACGTTGCAAAATGATAGGGTCATAACCTCTTTTGATAAACATTTTAACAAGTTTAACAAAGATAGTATGAAAGTGATCATGACCAAGAATCTTACGAAGTTTATAAATCACATCACCATAGAAGTCAGGTTGTGATAGTCCTTGTCGCAGAAGAGTCCTTAAATTACTTTTATATTTGGAAAGAAGATCAGGGTTACGATAAATTTTGCAAAGGTTTTACGAAGTTTATGGTAACGGTAACCCTGATTGAGTAGCATTTTAGTTATACAAAGATTACGAATATTAAAGTCCTCAACTCGAGTACAAGCTCTAGAAAAACGAATGTGTTGAGACACATACATACACCCCATAAGAAGTTGCTCGGAGAACATCCCCATCCAAGTCGGGATAATTAACAATGTCAAAATTAAAATCATATCTCTTGTCATAGATTTTGCTAATTATTCCACCATTTTCAATCGAGAGATCTAAATCAAGAATAGAAGCGTTATTATCAGTTATATTAGCTTTATTAAAACATAATTATATTTCTAAAGTTGATTTCTTTATTGTGTGGAGTCTGATTCGTTATTCACATTATTTGCAATCAAGGATGGAACAAAACATTTTACACGTTTCAAATACGTGTAAACATTATTTCACGCATTTTAACATATACACATAAATAAAGTAGATTAATAATACTTGGCACGCATGGCAATTTCTTTACTGAAATATCCTATGTATCTTATGTAATAATCATTCGGTCGTGCACGAAAGCTAAAAGGTTTGTGTCTAATATATTAGCATTTGGTGGTACTCTATGAACTTCGTGTATTATGTATTAATGGTTGATCGTACACTATAATATTTGCTGCTAATGTAATATTATTTGGTTTTACACTACTAAGCTTGGAGTCTTATGCATTAATATTTAGTCATACACTACTAAGATTGGAGGCTAATACATTAGTGTTTGGTCATACACGACCCAGATTGGCGTCTAATGCATTATTATTTAGTCATACACTATCCAGATCGGCTTCTAATGCATTAGTATCTAGTCATACACGACCCAGCTTGTCGTCTAATGCATTACTATTTGGTCATACACTACTAAGCTTGGCGTATAATGCATTAGTATTGAGGCATAAACTACCAAGCTTGTCGTCTAATGCATTAATATTTGTTCATACACTATATAGCTTGGAGTCTGATGCATTAGTATATAGGCATACACTACCAAACTTGGCGTCTACTGCATCAGTATTTGATCATACACTACCCAGCTTGGCGTCTAATGCATTACTATATAGGCACACACTCCTAAGCCTGGCGTCTAATGCACTAGTGTATGGTCATACACGACCCAGCTTGGCGTCTAATGCTTTATTATTTAGTCATACACTACCTAGCTCGGATTCTAATGCATTAGTATTTAGTCATACTTGACCCAGCTTGTCGTCTAATGCATTACTATTTGGTCATATACTACTAAGCTTGGCGTACAATATATTATTATTTAGTCATCCATTACCCAGCTCGACTTCTAATGCATTAATGTTTGTTCATAAACTACCTAGCTTGGAGTCTAATGCATTAGTATTTAGTCATACACTACTAAGCTTGGCGTCTAATGCATTAGTATTTAGTCATACACTACTAAGCTTGGCGTCTAATGCATTAGTATTTAGTCATACACTACTAAGCTTGACGTCTAATGCATTAGTATTTAATCATACACTGCAACATTTGGCGTCTAATCCATTAGTATTTAGTCATACACTACCAAGCTTGGCGTCTAATGCATTAGTATTTCGTCTACACTACTCAGCCTGACGTCTAATGCACTAGTATTTAGGCATAAACTACAAAGCTTGGCGTCTAATGTATTAGTATTTAGTCATAAACTACCCAACTTGGCGTTTAATGCATTAGTATTTAGTCATCCACTTCCAAGCTTGGCGTATAATGCTTTAGTATCTAGTCATAGACTACCAAGTTTTGCGTCTAATGCATTATTATTTAGGCATACACTACCAAGCTTGTCGTTTAATGCATTAGTATTTGTTCATACACTACCTAGCTTGGAGTCTAATGCATTAGTTTTTAGTCATACGCTACCCTGCATGGCGTCGTATGCATTAGTATTTATTCATACACTACTAATTTTGGCAGCTAATGCGTTAGTATTTAGTCATACACTTCCCAGCTTGGCGTCTAAAGCATTATTATTTGGTCATACACTACAAAGCTTGGTGTCTAATGCATAAGTATTTGGTCATACACTAACCAGCTTGGCCTTTAATGCATTAGTATTTAGTAATCCACTTCCCAGCTTGGCGTATAATGCATTAGTATTTTGTCATAGACTACGGAGTTTTGCGTATAATGCATTAGTATTTAGGCATACACTACTTACTTTGGTGTATAATGCATTAGTATTTGGTCATACACTACCCAGCTTGGCGACTAATGCATTATTTTTTGGTCATACACCACCCAGCTAGGCGTATAATGCATTAATATTTAGTCATACACTACCCAGCTTGGCGTCGTATGCATTAGTATTTGGTCATACACTACCCAGCTTGACGTCTAATGCATTAGTATTTGGTCATACACTACAAGCTTGGTGTTTAATGCATTAATATTTAGACATATACTACAAGCTTGGTGTATAATGCATTAATATTTAGACATACACTACAAGCTTGGCGGCCAGTGCATTTGTATTCAGTCTAACACTACCCAGCTTGACGTATAATGCGTTAGTATTTAGTCATACACTACTCAGCTTGGCGTCGTATGCATTAGTATTTAGTCATACACTACTAAGCGTGGCGTCGTATGCATTAGTATTTAGTCATACACTACTAAGCTTGGCGTCGTATGCACTAGTATTTAGTCATACACTACTAAGCGTGGCGTCGTATGCATTAGTATTTAGTCATATACTACTAAGCGTGGCGTCGTATGCATTAGTATTTAGTCATACACTACTAAGCGTGGCGTCGTATGCATTAGTATTTAGTCATACACTACTAAGCGTGGCGTCGTATGCATTAGTATTTAGTCATACACTACTAAGCGTGGCGTCGTATGCATTAGTATTTAGTCATATACTACTAAGCTTGGCGTCGTATGTGTTAATATTGGATCGTACACTACGAAGTTGGTGTCTTATATGTATTAGTATTTTATGGTTTTAGCATGTTTTCGTATACTACACGTTGGTGTCATGCGTGACACGAGAAGGTTAGCGTCTTATACAGTATTATTTCTTGCACAACGAAGTTGTTCTTTACTGTAACAGTATTAGTATGTGGTCGTATATTAAAAGGGTGTTATCCTGTTTATTACTATTTGGTTGCTCACTACACTACACGGTAAGCGACTTATGCATTTCAGTATCAGGTCGTATACTACGAGGTTGGTGCGCCTTATGTATTAGTATTAGGTCGTCCATTAAAGGTTAGCTTCTTCTACACATGTATTTGGTCGATACTAGGAGGTTGGCGTTTAAACATTAGTAGCTGGTCGCTGACTCTTGTGTATTTTAGTATAAGGTCGTACTACAAGGTTAGCGTACTATATATTAGCGTTAGGTCGTAAACTACGATGTAAGCATCTTAGGTATTAGTATTTGGTCGCACACTACAATGTTAGCGTCTTATGTATAAGTATCTGGTCGTACATTTCAATGTTGGCAAACATTTATAGAAAATAAAATAATTTTAGTTTATATACAGTTTTATTAAAAATTCGTCCATTCATTTATTTCCATACAAACGCTATACACGATTGATTTTAAGACAAGTGATGACAGGAATGAATACAAGTATGATACATTAAGAAAAAGAGATAAATCTTGCGCTTAAAACCTGCATTAACTTGATAAATCCATTCTCAGACAGCATATTCGGGCGAAAAGACAAATGACGCTAATGAAAATCGGCTCCGCAGAGAACGAACGATGAGTTCACGAACTACAATATTACACAATTACTCAAAGAAACAACATGTAACACAGATAGACAATCGGACGCAATGTAACGTAGACCAATCATACGCTATATTACGTGGTGTTACGAAGACCCATCAGACGCTATGTAACGTAGACCAATCAGACGCGGTGTGACTTAGGCCAATCAGACATGTGAATCACAACCTTATAACATATATACTTACGAGTCAAACGGTGTTACATAAATATGTAATATATTAAAAAACAAAACAAATTCAAATGTCAGAAGTTTTCTAATGGCTGAGATAAAGAAGTTCAACTCCCAACTGATCGCTAGCATATATTGAAAACAGACATGCTAAATAATACATCACCCACATGCATGTATTATGGCCACGTACAATGTGTACACTCAACATTGCCATGTGCTTGGCGTACATATAGAATGGCCACGTGTACATGTAGTATTGCCATGTGATATGCGTACATGTAGTACTGCCTTGTTGTATGCCTACATATAGTATTGCCATGAGATATACTTATGAGTGCATATAGTAATGCCATGTGATATGCCATGCGATATGCGTATACGTAGCACTGACATGTACAATGCGTACATATGGTATTGCCATGTTGTATACGTAAATGCAGTATGACCATGTGCTACGCGTGCATGCAGTATGGCCACGTGCTGTGTGTAAATGTACTACGAACATGTACTATGCGTACAGGTATTACGAACATGTGCTCTATGTACATGTATTGTGAAAATGTGCTATGCGTAAATGTATAACGAACATGTGATATGCGTACATGTATTATGAACATGTGATATGCGCTCATGTATTACGAACATGTGCTATAGGTACATGTATTATGAACATGTGATATGCGTGCATATATTATGAACATGTCATATGCGTACATGTATTGCAATGTGCTATGCGTTCATGTGTTATGACCATATACTATGCGTTGATGTAATATGACCATGTGCTATGCGTACATGCTCTACTGCCATAAGCTATGCGTACCTGTATTATTGCCATGTGCTATGCGTACGTGTATTATTGCCATATGCTATGCGTACATGTAGCATTGCCATGTGATATGCGTACCTTTAGTATTCCAATATGTGTTTGCCATGTATTATTACCACGTGATATGCGTACATGTATTTTTGCCATGTGATATGCGTACATGTAATATTCCCATGCGATATGCGTGCATGTATTATTGTCATGCGTTATGCATACATGTAATATTCCCATATGATATACGTGCATGGATTATGTCCATGTGATATGCATGAATGTATTATTGGCGTGTGATATGAGTACATATAGCATGAACACGTGATATTCGTACATGTATTTATGCCATGTGATATGCGTGCACGTAACATTTCCTTGTGATAGACGTACACGTAATATTCGTATTTCAATGTAATATGTGTGCATGCATTATTAGCATGTGCTATGCATGCATATATTATTGTCATTGTAAAATTGTGATCAAGGTAATGCGATACGAGTTATTGTACTGTCAAAATATATTAATAAACGTACATTAGTACACATTTCAAGTACAGTAGTGTTGAGAGACAAAGGCTTTTGTCGTCAAATACACATATATTTTTAATCAAAGTTCTAAACTAAATGCGAAAGTACAAACTATGCACTATAACATATAAATATCCTACTACACTATCTAGCTTAAATAAATGTAATGTTATTTTATATTGTGAAGTATTTTAAATCATCAACTTAGGCTGATCATCTTTTGAACTTACTTTTTGTATTCAGGTAAGTATCAGAGTTATCTCCCATTTAGTTAAACATACTATTTTACATTTAAAAATACAAAGAAGGTAAAGAGCAAGATTAAACATTATAAAATAACGGTTTTAGGTTTCAAGTTATAAAAACCGCTGAAACAATCGACAATTTCCTTGCCATTATAAAAATATAGGGAACCAAAGTTTACCATTTGTGAAATTACCTCCCTTTACATTGAAATAAGAGCGAAATGATAATTTCTGTAAAACATGTAGATTAACATGATGCTATTATTTTCACATATTTCTTTTAACTGATTATTATGTGTAAGTTATATTGCATTGAAACTATTTTTACTGTCACAGGTGGCATACCACCAATTCAAATTACTGAAGTATCAAAACATTTTTGCAAGCACGTATACACAATGCCCGATAACATGTACACGCATGTACGAGATCCCGCGCGTGTTAACACATCAGCATGCACAATGCCCTGATAATGTAAATCAGATAGTTCAAACACATCTGAAAGTATACACAATTACACAATGTATAATACAACCAATCAATGTTTCAAGTAAACACATCTGTAAGTATACACAGTCCTAAAAAAAGAGCACGTTAAATTAGTGTTTCTTATAACACTTGTTAAAGCTATCATATGGTTGTTGAAATGCAACCCTCGGGGTGATTGTTTCAAACAATGCGGAAGTGGTAATCACTGTACAAGCAGTGTTTCGTATTTCATGCAAGCGGTGGCAGAAAACAGAGTAACTACGTGACTTTAGCGCAAATGGAGTGCCTACAATAGAACAGAACATATTCTTTATTTTCTTTCTTTCTAATGATACTGCACACAATCAATTTGATTATCATGGCAGCCTTTTATGTATCACTGAATTACACAGAAGTTCAGCTAGATCTTTAACATGCACATGGTGTTTCTCTCCCTGCACACGAGACCGACGACTTTACATCCCCTCGGAAGGATGGCATACTTTCGTTGTACCTTGTCCGAGTAAGATACTACGCGAGTGCGTTCGCAATCGAACTCGTGCCTTCTGGGACATGAGTCAAGTGTGTTAACCACTCGGCCACCGCAGCTCCTATTTATGACTTAAATGTTTCTCGTCATTTAAATAAATATAATTGAATTGGGTTTTACGGCGAACCATCACATGAACGGTTATATGGAGCCTAGCAGGAATAAACATGCCAGACTCATCCTCCATTTACATAAAGATAAAATATTGAGAATGGGCCTAGAACCTTTTAACCTGCAGAACTGCAGAGTTGTTGCAAATTATAGGCACTCCGTTTACGACGAAACCACGTTTCCACATTTGCATACGCGGTGTCATGATGAAGATCTTGAATAAGCAGGATAACAAATGACAAAATGAACATGAAAGAGGGTGGCGGTATCCTACCCTCTGTCACTAGCGGGATTTACAGTGATTGTATTCTCCCCTGCAACCACACGGGGATCTAAATAAATTCAATATGTGACAGGTCAAAACAATGTTTACATTACACCGTGTGGAAATACAAACACACCCTTTTTACAAATACGTACTATACATGTACACTATGCACCAATGTGCAGTCACTTGTCAGTTATGCAGGTCAGAATGCTCCCGACATAGTCAGCATATTAATATGTTTGGCTGTATATGGAGGTAGTTCTGGAAAGTTTATTCCTGTTGTTGTCACATGAACTTCTGTTTTAATATGCAGTAAAACCTAAGTCACTTCAGCACAATGTCATAAAATATGATCTACCTTTAAACTGAATATATATCAAAATAGGACAATCTTTGTTTATACATGTATAACCATATGATAATAGCCTATTATGTTAAAGATACATTTCCCAACGCTACTTGGTCAGTGAAAAAGCATGGGAAGCTTGAATATTTACAGCCAGCACGCTTCATGGCTGATCAACTCAGGTATATAAATTGAGGCCCACTCTTAGTGTTTTTATTTGTATATCATTGCTATATTGAGGGTAAGAATAGCTTAACAACACTTTATAATTTACTTTAATGAAAAAATATATGTTTATAATTTAGCTTTTGAATACAAAACTTATCCGGTATTTCTTAATTGTTTTTAGACCAAAAATCAGAGCACAACACAATAAATATACAACATTCTTTAATGTGTTATTATGTGTACTGGTCACAAATTCTTTATTGGGTGGGCCTCATAAACTGAAGAAAAATTGAATATCACACTTTGCTCATGAAATTGTATGGCTAACAGTGATTTACAGTTACCTGTAGAAATTCTCTCCCACCCCCACCCCCACCCAAATACAATAGGCTCGAAATATGTCTTTAAAACAAACACTGCTGAATAGCATGATCTCCGTTAGAACAGGAGATCAAATCAATCTCTCCCAGAGGCCGTCATTGACCTCTGAGAGGCCGTCATTGACCTCTGTCAACGTCAAGAAAGTGTAGCTTGCGACCACATGATAATTTGTCACATGATCATAGCTAAAATATCAAAATGACGAACAGAACTTAACACCGTGATACCACAAACTATCGGCTGCTGAATAACATGTAAACAATCGAAAGAAACACGACTTGTTTTCTACATTTTGATATATATTTCAAGTTAATAATTTAATGTAAGGTTTGTTGTTAAGAGCTATATGATACTGGAAAGTGCTGGTAAGCAAAATGCTGTACTGTAACCCTTTGGAAACGAATTATGACTGTTTTGACGGCGGAGTGATATGCCAAAGTACAAATCTTTATTCTACCGCAATATAATTCTGAGCATAATTTACTGTATATTAAAACATTCAAGCCGAAAAAATGTTTTCTTTTTTAATTGAAGCATTTCATATAAAGTTAATTCAGAAACATATTTGTGCAATCAAGAAATTTTGTATTTCCATCGTTTTTCATCGTTTACCAAATAGTGTTTTTCAAAACTATGTCTCGTTTTCTTAGTAAGACCATTTCCAAGCTGTTGATATACATGCAATACTTATTTTCTAAAACAAGCTGTTTTGACATTTAAAATAGCAGTTCCAGAAGTGAAAAATAACAGGGAAAATATAAATTGATATGGCTCACATGTGAAAATATAAACAATGCAAATATGCGGTTTTGTTCTCATACAAAATCCACTATTTCACCGGAAAAGGTTTTATGTAACATATAGCGTATGGTCTCATCGAGTTGGTTGATTTAAACATCGAGTTGGTTGATTTAAACATCGAGTTGGTTGATTTAAACATCGAGATGGGCGTAGAGACCATATTTTGTTTGTTTCGTAGCATGTCTATTTCATCTCAGTGTTTCCCATTCTCTAACTTTCGATAACTGGTAATTAGAGTACACCATTTAGTCTGACAGGTGTTCTTTTCAAATAAACGATTTACACCTGTGAAAGTACAAACGGAATTTCAGTGACCATGCTATAATTTAATCATAAAATCCATTATTTGACTGAAAAGTTTATAGTAAAACGAAACTATTTGCCTTACAATACAATGTTAATGTATGGTATTCTGCGCTTAAGGAAATACATGTTTAATGAATGTCATATTATACGTGACAAACAACAACACTGTACTCAAAATGGGAATTTATGTTTAAGGAAACATAGAGTTTAAGGAAACACAGGGTTAATGTGGTGAATGAGATCCACGTATTGTGTTTCATTTACAAGTACATAGCGTGCTTAAACGAATAGGGTTAATGATTGGTACAGTCTGATTGAAACAAATACAGGTTTAACGGATGACATAGCGTGCTTAAAATACACATTGAATAGACTTCGTCCAGAAACAAGTGTAGAGTGAATGAATCATATATTAGTATAAACAATATGTATTTGAGAAATGTAGTGAACACTATATCATACATGGACACAATTTGAAAACACGCTTTCATTGAAAACATATAAAAACATATATATTACTTTTGAAGAAATACACTTTTAGTGAATGACAGTGTGTGCTTGAATATATACAGTGCCTTTGAATAGCATAGTGTTCATGAACACAGATAATCTTAAACTGACTTCTCTTTGATATCGGTTTTGCCATGTTAACATATTCAGCAGATTTGTCATTTTATGAATCATCGCCGTTCATACGAAACAATGGTCTGCTGATTCTTCAGTCCAACACCTTAACACGTTTAGTTAAGTTGTTGATGTTCATATCCACATTTAGTTAAGTTGTTGATGTTCATATCCACGTTTAGTTAAGTTGTTGATGTTCATATGCACATTTAGTTAAGTTGTTGATGTTCATATCCACATTTAGTTAAGTTGTTGATGTTCATATCCACATTTAGTTAAGTTGTTGATATTTAGACACGTTGTTGACATTTAGTTAAGTTGTTGATGTTCATTTCCACATTTCCGTTCAAAAATACCCAGACGTCATCAAATATACCCTGACGTCATCAAAAGAGGTGCTAACGTCATCAAAAGAAGTGACCTTACGGGATAGGAACGTAAGCTGTGCAAGCTGTCACGACGAGAGTCACACTTGTGTATGTAGATTGTCTGGAAGAGTATCGGGGCCTCCCAACTGTGTTGGTCCAGTGTATGTATACTGCAATGAGACATATTGAACTTTCAAATATATATAATTATATCTTTTTAGACGTTCTATTCGAAACGTTATTTTACAATATGACTTATTCTAATTACATTCTCAAACATATTAAAATGTATATTAAATTTAAAAGTTTAAAATGCGATTACATACAATCAATGATATATTTATTTTTCACTTGAATTAAAATATATAAAATCTTATTCATGTTATTTACTATATACTTTATATAAGTTTATTCTAGTTTCATACTATATCTGTCATACCATTACGTGGTTCCATCTTACTTCCATTAAGCGATGTGAAAGCTTATATTAGCAGGATTTTATAACGGATATTTCGACAATAAAAGACGTTTTAAATTGTTTTACTGATCTGTTAAAATTACCTATTAAATGTTTTCATTTTACAATATGCAAACCTTTTAAGCCGAAATTAAGGTTTTATTTCATACCCGAGCCAACCACCCCGTTTTCACTTCTTGGAGAAGGAGTTGGGTGAGGTATGGAAGCTAATACTCGGACCACGTAATGATCAGAATGTATTATATTATATGTGTCACGTGCATTCATACTGTCATGTATTTGCTCGTATGTCGGACTCTCCGCTTCCCCAAAGATACATGTTTCAAGAAATAGAGTTTAGTGAAACATTTCTTGACAAATAATGTGAAACGTGCAACAGTGCATAATGGGAGATTGTTGTAAGAATGATAAGCAAAATGACTTGCCTGAATATTATTTAGAATTTTGAGTACCAAAGTTTTACTTTAAGCTTATATGAGATAAAATATATAATATATATGTATAACATAAGGATTTATAATACATGACTATTGAAACAAATAAAATAAAATCAAAATTCTTCCATTTATCTAAAAAGATATGCCAAATATTTGGCACGCATGCATAATAACAGCATATAACAGAGTTTATTAAAATACTAAATACTGATTGGTTATTGAGGAAATTCAAAACGATTACGTTAGTTTAAAGCAACGTTTCGTTCAAACAACAACTTGATATTGTTTAAAAACAGGACAAAACTGTATATTTTCTTCGTTTGGTGCTGAGAGATTGACATACAATGTAAGTTGGGTGAATTTTTTGAATAATGTTCAGTCTCTCAAAAGTATTTGTATTACATAAAAAAACCATGTCAGATAAGAAATGAAATATTTCCAGCGGGTATATATTGTGCGATATCAAAACCTGATGGGACTTGAAACACATCGAAACCGATGATCTTCAAGGCCCGCCCACCAGGTATTGATCTGGTACAATATTTTATTTCTTAAATTCAACCTGAACTTAATAATAAGTCCAATATATGTGTCTTTAAAGTCGAACACGGCTTTAGCTGGTGCTAGAGGTGTTGTAAATATATTACCTCTCATGAACAAGCTATAAAATACGAGTGTGATACCTTTCTCTATTGTTTATGTCTGATGCTTCCAAAGGATTCCAAAGGATCCCCTTATCTGTATTTATCAATAAACAGAACAGCATGCATAAGCATACAAAGAAACAGGAAGAAAACCTAACAACCCATAAGAAGTTAAAAATAACATGATAGTAAAATGAAAACGGAAAAAAAGGCAAAGAAAAGAAAACTATATCATAGTAATATGGTGGCATATTTTTGCCACGAGATAGCTAGATACACGAGATAGCTAGATAATTATCATGATTATTTCGAGATAGTACCATGTATTTTTCGAGATAATAATGAATTTTCGCGAAAATCTTATAAAATGTGTAAGATAAAATTATCTCAAATTCGTTTAGTTATCATGTTAAATGCCACGCTAATGCCCACTTCTGCCATCATAATGCCCACTTCTGCCATCATGATTCTGGTTTCTGGAGAATTGTCACGTTACCCGTATCATGCTTTCTTCGAGATAGTTATTGAATTTTCACGGAAATCTCTGAGTTATCTTGTTAAATGCCGCGATACTACTGATCATGATAGTTATGGTTTCGCGATAAATACTGTTACTGAGTTAACTATAAATATTTACGCGATAGTAACGTGAATTTTCCGATAATAGTCATAATTATCACGAAAACAAAATTTCAAATGTTTAAGATAATTCTTACCGCGTTAACTATTGTGCTAACGTGATGACAGCAGAGGGCTGTATTGCAGCAAGTATTGTTAGATTTAATTGTTGAAAATTAAAGAGAAAAAGCAACATTATCGCGAAAAATGCACGATAAATTATCTAGCTATCTCATGACAGAAATATGCCACCGTAAAATAGTCATAATTATTACGAAAACAAAATGTCAAATCTTACCGCGTTAACTATTATGCTAACGTGATGACAGAAGAGGGCAGTATTGCAGCAAGTTTTGTTAGATAACATTGTTGAAAATGAAAGAGAAAAGTAACATTTTCGCGAAAAATGCACGATAAATTATCTAGCTATCTCGTGGCAGAAATATGCCACCATAGAAAACGATACAGACTTACTGGAAGAAGAAAGATTAACCTGTCAGTCGGTACTCACTGTTGACATGGATTTCCTAAGAGGAGTACTCGATGCTGGCGTGTCCCTTTCTAAAGAGCCACGAAACGATAAACGCGCTTTACACCTTAAAACTGTTCCAAACGATTTCTGAAAAAGAATGTATAATACAAACGTAAGCTTTGTTTCAAACATCAAATTGTGGAAATATTGAAAACTATTATCATCTTATTTTGCATATTTTAAATCAGCGATTGTAATTAGTTACATGCATTACATTTCTATGGATGAACGATTAGGATTTCTCAGTGAAAATATTCATATTCGCAAAATATTAATAACTAAATCCGAACACAAAAATAACTAACTGTGACGTTGACAGATGACGTCAATAAAGTGTTGCTTACGTCGACGTCATCCACTGATAACGTTCAATAAAGCGAATAATTTACACAAAGCGATTTGAAATGTATTAAATAGTTTATTTAACTGGTGGGTTCGATTACAGGTAAATCCTTCACTCGAAAGTAGTCGTGTATGTTTCTTTTCACACAATCTCATACGCTCGTTCGTGAACAGAACAACTTGTCTACCATCTCATGAAGGATTTCCCTATAATCGATCGCAGCAGTTAAATAATCTCTATTTCATTATACATTAAACATCAAAATTCCCGCATATTGACGCGTAGTCGCTCATATTGATGTGTAGTAGCGTCATATTGGGTGGGTAATCTATACTCGTTCATGATTGGTGCAATTTTCTGTTCATGCCAAAGAAAATGGCACGTGATGTAAACAATATTGATTTCATTGTGAAAGCTCCCACGATTTAACGGCAATATGTTTCAAATAAATATTTTCGGTGAACATTAAATATTACAACATATTTGATTGTTCTAATTTAAAAATGCGTATGCAATAAAAAGGTTATTAGATTTGTATTGGGATATATGCACTCGTTCTTTTGCGCATAAATCTAATAACCTATACTTCAAGGTTGTTATAAAGCTGTATATTGCATTCTTGTAATTTTAATGACGAATTTACGAACGCATTTATCTATCAAGACAAGCAAGAGAGAAAATCTATCGTTAATAACACATTAAATGATGAAATTATTATCAGAATGCTTAACATATGCATTATATAACAAAGGATTCAATGCATTTTTAGGAATATATACTCACGGTCAAAGAAAACGCACCACAAAATAAATTCTTTTAAATGTTAGAATTTTAGACCTTTTGGACAATATATGATATAATCTATATAACTAGGGACATTTAGCATTTTTTAGGTGTATATTTGGGTTTAGTGCATTCCACATTATTTAGTGTTATGAAATGCACGTGCATTTCCAGGTTTCTTCAGTTACATCGCACAAAAGAAATCATTTTCTCAAAAACAGTCAGAATTCAAACAATAAAAAGGCAAGTGAAACCAATTGGAATTTATTCGAAGACAGATTAATCCAGCTTGAAATTTAGTGGAACAGTTTTCTTTTTATGATTATCCATTGTAAACTAAGGTAAATGACAAGGTTAATAACTGCGTTAACTCACTGTTGTAGTAAGTTGTACGCAATACTAGGTAGGTTCTCAACTTTATCATTTATTATATGTTTATTGAATGAATAGTTTCCTATCTCTAAGAGCCAAACACTGATTAAGAATCTGCTCGTTCCGCGGCGATAAATATGTACATTCTGTTCTGTCTAGCGGTTTAAAGAATGAAATTTGATTCAGAAGTGTCACGTTGGCGTTTTTGATAGTCAAAACCATTTTTCTAGGAAATGTCTATGAATACCTAAATAGACAGCTTCTATGACTGTTCAACTGGATGGTTCAGTCCAAAACACAATTCAAAACATGGACGGTTCTGTCACTGTGGTTATATGTACGCTTAAGTCTCAAATCTTTACACAGATTATGTACGGTAAAGTCACAATTCGTTTTAACACTAATATCTTAAGCCATTCGAAGGCATTTAAAAGCTTTTCTTTCTCAGAACTTTTTACACTAATGCTTCTTTATTATGTTTCTTTTTAATTTGGGAATTATTGTCTTATAAAAAATATATAATATAGCCCAATAACGGCTACAAAAGCAGCCAAATAAAACACTGTTATGGCATAGTTTTGCACCCCCAACCCCCGCCCCAAACCCCACCACCACCACCACCACCACCCACCCACCTTCTTTATATAAAACCGAGCTTAAATTGATCAATATTTTATCAGTATTTGACCTATGTTTATTAAACTTTACTTACCCATGGAATGCCGTTATACTTTACTAAATCTGACTTGTATCTCCGCAGAGTTATATACTCCTTGTAAAGCGGTAACCTGCAGCCTAATCAAGCTGTTTTGTTTAGGTATTTAAAGACATTTCCTAGAAAAAGGGTTTTGACTATCGAAAAATGCAGGTTTGAATTCCCAAATAGGTGCCAACCAACGGCAAAATAGACTAGCATTTATCTGACTTCGGTTCGATTTGTAAAATTCCTAGACTCACGCCAACGTGATAATGTTGTAATTTCATTCTTTAAACCGCAAGACGGTATATATTTATCGCCGCGGACAGAGCTGATTCTTAATCAGTGTTTGGCTGATAGGAAAATATTGATTAAACAAACATAACAACCCATAATAAAGTTGAGCACCTACCTCGGGGAAACATGATCTTCCGCCATCATCGGAAGTGACTGAACTTAAAACACAATGTAACTGCTTGTCATAAAAAGCCTACCAATAAACATGACAGACAAGTTAGGTATCAATATTTAATACTTAAAAATAGAAAACATTGGTTCAGCTGTTTTATTCGAAATGGGTTGCGAATAAACCTACAGCAAAAACATATGGAGTGAGTGGCGCGTTTTCAATGACCGTCAGTATAACTATGAATTACCCTTGAGCGCTTGGAATCAATCTTGGACTTGTATAAAAACTCCAGACAAGCGATTATGACTGACAGAATAAGACCAGCAACGAGAATATAAAATATGCCAGCGACGTTGTCTAGGGATAGTTCTGTTTGTCCTCCGTCCTGAATAAAACAACAAATCAAATATAGGTAAGTTTCTTTTTCAGATATTATTAAACAAAAGCAATTAAAACTTGTAATTTGTATGATACAATATATCAATACAAGTATAATACATAATGTGAATTATAACAAACCACCTGATTAAATGTCATGCAATTCAAACACAATTCCAATAAGGTAAACTGTGAGTACGAACTATACTTCATACGTCAGGTTTGTTGGTCTCTGGTTTTTAACATGTTATGAATAAAAGATGAAATTCTAAATGTCGTTGTTTCAAAGAAGAGAATAAAACATTTCGATGGGTTAATTGGTGGATATTGCATGTGGATATCGATTACGCAAGTCTGTGTATCTATGGGAGGGTTGAAGTTAGCATGATTTTCGATATTCAACATTCGATATTCAAACTAAATATCGAAAAACAAAAAACTCGTGATTCGTTATTAAACAAATAGGTTTTTATATCGAAAAACAAAAAAATCGAAATTCTTTATTCAACAAATAGGTTTTTAATATCGAAAAACAAAAAAATCGAGATTCGTTATTCAAAAAATAGGTTTTGGATATCGAAAAAGAAAAAAGTCGAGATCCGTTATTCAACAAATAAGTTTTGAATATCGAAAAACAAAAAACTCGAGATTCGTTATTCAACAAAAAAAAAATGAGTATCAAAAACCGAAAAACTCGAGATTCGTTATTCAACAAAAAAAATGAATGTCTACCCGTCTCTATATTTAGTTATGACTTAAGCATCGAAATCGTATCATTGCTTTTCTGAAATGAAATGGCATATCTAAACTGATATATTTCTCAACATTTAAACCAGATTTGAAGTGTTTGTAATGGTCACATCGCGAGGAGTTCTCGATATTACTGTGCCAATCTTGTTTTAAACAATCTACGATCCTTAACTTGAGTTTGGTCTCATTTATAGGAATATGTTATGAAGTAATGTACCTCATTGCTGTTTGCAAGTGGACACTCAGACCGTTTCTCCCACCACTTCTTTTGCATTTCTTCAAGTTCTCCGGACTCCCGAAGTTTAAGAACGGCAAGTGTTAACGCGTCCCTGCAAATATGAATTTCGATATCTCTGAAATTTGATGTTTGTATTTCTATCCATTTTATCGGAAAGTGCTAAATTTCAGAATCAAGCATGTTTTTTCTTTAATTCTGCTCTGAATGAGTTTAAAAAGTGTCATATTAAGCAGATAAACATTGTGAATCTCATACATTGGGTAAGTAAAGCATACTGTTATCATTTTTGAATATCTCGCGTGTTTGAGTTTATCCGAAGTCGAAGACAAACCACAGACCTAATAACAAATAGATTTTTCACTACGAAACTTATCTAAATGTCACGTGGCACAGTGCAAAAATTTCACAAATTATTTCCCAACTTTAAACACACATATCATGAAGAGTTTTATAGAAACAAGTTTCATTCGTGCAAAATCCCATCACAAATTTTATTTTCCTTCCAATGGTAGTATTTTATTTCTCTTACATTTAGAGCAAAAAAGGAGTTTGACGGAAACTTTGACTATGTCAAAACCTTGATTTGTAAGAGAAAAGCGAAAAATTATGACATTTTTAACTTTAAACATCTTTTCATACAAGTTTTTATTTTCAAAATAAACATAAATTATTATAATCCATTTTTGCTATTCACAATTAATCTTTTGAATGTATTCCCATCAAAATCAGTGAATAATTGAGAGAGGAGATGGAAGGAAAAGTTAAGGTGCCACGTGATATATTGGTTACTTCATTGGTTAAGATAGGAAGTTTCCTATCTGTTTATTAATATGTCTGTGGACAAACTCAAGAAGAGAGACATCGGTGTGTCGACTGATGAAGATGACACAACCTTTTATGATACAATTAGGACATACAATTAGGACATACAATTAGGACATAGATTTTGGACATACATTTAGACAACATTAATACTATTTTCTTATGTGAGGTAACATATAGTACACATTGTTTATGTCGCAAGCGTAGCATTACTGACACTTAGGGATCACTTTGTCCGGCGTCAGCCGTGATCCGCCGTTACGATTTAACCTGCAACATGACCTTGGCCATAACTGGAAATGTATCTGACCTATGTTCATGGAACGTCATAAACATATTCATGTTCAATAACTCTGACTTTCATTTTGCAGAGTTATGCCCATTTTCATAAGACTTTAACCTGCAACCTGACCTAGCTCAAAACGTTTAATAATCACATGGCAGGGGACACAAGTATTTCATGGAACACGCTTCTAGTTATTAATTAGAAACTCCTTTATATAATAATTGTTCACTAAACTAACACTAAGTGTTATAAAACAGGAAACTTTTTCGAAGCAATGACATATATAGACCGGCTTAGTGTCTGTATTTGATATATGAAGAGGAGATTATATGAAGGGGAGATTATCGTTTGTTTCAAATGCTTCTTTGTGCACATTATAGTGTTCATTAATTGAGCACACAAAAAATAGAAGGGAACTTCATCATTCGATCATGTTTTACCTGACTGGATTTGGAGTCTTGTTTGTTTTTGTGGCATCGGGATGAAAAATGATAACAGAATATAAAAGAAAAATTGTTAGTATTTTACAGTAGCTATCCCGCCAACAAGAGACAAAGTTTTACAACATATGTACACCATTTCTAAACATACTGACAACAAGGTATATATTTATATAACTTACATATTTTGGAGAATCCAAAATCAGTAGACACACTATAAATGGCTTTGACTAGCCAGGCCAAACTCCAAAAAACATCGAATTAAGAGTTACCAAGTCATAATTCATACTACGCAGATTCAATCACGAATATTTTAAGAACCCGTGAATAAACTGTGAACTTGTAAGCGGCACGTACACATTGTTATATGATCTGAATACTTAGAACTTTGATAAACGATTTTGTAGTGTAACTTTGCTGTTAGCGGGTTAGCTACTTTAAACAATAGATTTCATCAAAATGCTAGAATTACCTTAAATCCGATCCAATTGGCGTTGCAATCCCGTACCCTTTTGAGTCTAAATTCGGACCTACTTTCATTGTGTTACATGGTTGTCTCATGTTTGTATAGTCGTTGGTATTCGACTCGATGAGAAAAGCATAGTTTTCATTTCTGACCTTGTGAATGCCTTGTACATTGGTATCTACGAATACTTTTGGGCTTGCAGATTGCATGTATGCCCACATTCGTTCATGCACTGCAAATTTCGAATACTGAAACAAAGATTAACATTATATGGAAGTGAACATGCGTATATTCATCGATTTACAATCCGTTCACGTCCTTAACGAGAAGATTGTAAACATAGAAAACTATATTAACATGTTATTATATTTGTATTTTACCCTGTTAATACATTGATATGACAGAATATACATATACGAAACAACATCAAATGGACCGGACCAAAAGCAAAATAACAACATAAGGTACAGCCCACCCATATGTCACCAAGTTATTGTTTAACCTACTTTTCAATCCAATCTAATCGACTAACGTATCAACTTATTTCATTGAAACTAAGATTATGTGAGGATAAGAAGGAATCTCTACCCAGAGTTGTCGTTCCTTGCATACACATACACCTGTCAACGTCTCATCAAATACCAGAATCTTGGAAAACGATAAAAAAGATGGAAATGCAACATTTCTTGATTGCACTAATGTTTTCCTTAATTAACTTTATATGAAATGCTTAAATTACAAAAGAAAACAATTTTTCGGCTTAATGGTTTAAATATACAGCAAATTATGTTCAGAATTATATTGCGGTAGAATAAAGGTTTGAACTTTGGCATATCACTCCGCCGTCAAAACATTCAAAATACGCACCACCAAATCGTTCCCATAGTTACAGTACAGCATTTTGCTTACCAGCACTGTCCAGTATCACATAGCAATTACTAAATTTAAGAAATAGAACATCGTTTACTGTGAATTATCGTTTATTATTATATAACCTATAAATAGACGCGTTTTCATTGGCTAAAAAGTAATTTTTTAGAAAAAATATCTAGCGATATTGACCTGTTTTTTTGATATTGACCTGTTTTTTTGATATTGACCTGTTTTATATAATTGTTTTTTTGATATTGACCTGTTTTATATAATTGTAAATTGAGGGTTATATAATAAAACAGTTATGGACTTTTCAGCTGTTATACATGATGTTGATATGTACCAAAAAATCATTATTGACCTCGGCTATCGCCTCGGTCAATAATGATTTTTTTGGTGCATATCACATCATGTATAACAGCTGAAAAGTCCATAATTGTATAATATATCACGGTTTGGAGTTCAATTGTAAACAATAATTTCAACTCGCCCTTCGGGCTCGTGAAATTATTGTTTACAATTGAACTCCAAACCGTGTAATATTATAGAAAATTCACAGTAAACGATGTTCTATTTCTATTCTAATACCCCTAAAATGTGAAAATAACGCACACATCTGAAATCTTTCGCATTGCTTTGCTTACTCTCCTAACGTTGCATACGTTACAATGGGAAATGCGCAATGCGCAATGCTTATTCTCCGAACGTTGCAAAAATTACAGTGATATATCGTTCAATATTATACAATTATGGACTTTTCAGCTGTTATACATGATGTGATATGCACCAAAAAAATCATTATTGACCGAGGCGATAGCCGAGGTCAATAATGATTTTTTGGTACATATCAACATCATGTATAACAGCTGAAAAGTCCATAACTGTTTTATTATATAACCCTCAATTTGAATTTGACAGTTTATAACAATTAAACAATAGATTTTTTCAATAATATCACATCTCGGGACAGTTTTATAAAACTGGTCAATATCAGAAAAAAACAGGTCAATATCGCTAGATATTTTTTCTAAAAAATTACTTTTTAGCCAATGAAAACGCGTCTATTTATAGGTTATATAATAAAACGAGATATTTTAAACTAGGCTATATAGTGCGGGTGTATTAGAATAAAATATATATCAAAATGTATAAAATAAGTCTATGCATGAAAACGACACACGATAGAACACCAAAATCAATGCAGTTTCAAATACCTTGAAGAAATCTTTTGTGCTTCCTTGATCGAGAGTACCATACTGTATTTCAGTTTGTTTGGCCAAGTCCTCGGCAGACTCAATAGGTGTTAGCATACGCTCTACCGTTAGGAACGCAGCAAGGTTGGCAGTATATGAAGATATTATGATGAGTGTAAAGAACCACCACACACTACCCACAATTCTACCGGAAACTGACCTGAAGTGTAGAAAATATCAATCTCCACGCAGAGTTATCGTTCCTTGCACTCACATACATCTCTGCTAACTACTAAATTACATGACCCTGTTAAATTGGAATATTTTTGCCTGCCTGAAACTTATTTATTTCTTGTGTAAATATAATTTTCAGAATATCTGCAAATTAGATGTTGAAAGATTTGAAATAATGCATGAAAACAATTTAGTTTTAATCAGGACTATTTTACTACAAAAATAATACGTACTTGGGTCTCCTCAATCGATACGCATATGTAAACATTTTAAACCGCGGCTCGATAGCAGAAACATTACCAGGTCCCGCCTTAATTCCATCAAGCGATGGAAAAGCTTGTATTAACAGGATTTTATAAAGGATCTTTCGACAATAAAACATGTTTAAAACATATTTTTACTGAAAAATTGCGATAACCTGTTTCAAATTACCTATTGAATGTTTTAATTTTAAAATATGCAAACTTTTTAAGCCGAAATTGAGGTTTTATTTCATACCCCAGCCAACCCCGTTTTCGCTTCTTGGAGAAGGGGTTGGATAGGGTATGGAAGTTAATACTCGGACCACGTAATGATTACTAAATAAAAATAACTCATAGAAAAACAATTAGAAAATATTGAATATAGGTCTATATTTTATCTTTGCGGATCACTCAAAAGGATTTATTATAAACATCGTCATAACTTTTGAATAATCACGTGACCTAACCGTTCGCCCTACTTCCTTTGTAGTTGACAGAGTCAGTCAATGTAATGACTCTGGTAGAGATTGAGAAAATATGTCTACGTCATTACAATGCAGCTAAAAGGCAGCATTTTTAAATCCGTGTCGGATGATAAAATATGTGTACATTAATCGGGGTTTTCACGAACAACAGCTGGTGGTTTTTTTCATTCACAAGTACAAGAAAAACGCAGAATTAAATGCTCGTTTGGGGTCATGGTGTCAGATGAAAAGCGTTTGCTTTTATTCGGGAGTGTTACCTTTGCGAATGGAGTAACACGTTTCGATTATATCTATTTGATATCGTTATTTGGTTTAATCATACTATTTATTGCATTTTCACAATGTATGCACATGGGTCGGACCACACGTTCTATCAACATTAGTTACGGCCATTCCCAATGCAATGAACGGTTATAATGTTATGGTTATAGTAAATATATTAAGTAACAATGCATACAGAGAGCAAATAAACTAAAGTTTATCAACATAGACGTAAGCAGAGGTAAAGATATTTAGGTAATTAAAAGAGAAAAGAAAAACAATTAAGAGAACACGAAATAGAAATATAGTTTAATAAGAGTACGTATGGTCAATCCGAACACACTGCTGAGTTAATGGCATACACTAGTTAAAACGCTTTGTGACTTCTATATACTTTTGAACAGCTAAAGAAACTTTCACTTTATCATTAAAATCAGTATTGCCAACATACTTTTTTTAAACATTCAAAGGATTTAACAGTCTGGTTGATGTTAACAGGTAACGTCTTTGTTCAATAAATCGACAATATTTAAAAATAATGTGTTCAGCATCTTCTTTGCCTTATCCACAGGAACAATTTGGTGATAGGTTAAATGGTTCAGGAACAAAACACTATTACAGTTTCTGCATAAATTTCGAATACGAGAATTATGGGAAAGTTATCGTGAGCCGCATAAATAAAAGAATAGGACAGTGGGACACGTCATTAGGTGGTCCCGCCTTAATTCCATTAAGTGATGGGAAAGCTTATATTAGCAGGATTTTATAACGGAGATTTTGAAAATAAAACACGTTTAAAAGCATATTTTATAGAACAAAAATGCGATAACCTGTTTAAAATTACCTATTAAATAATTATTTTTAAAATATGCAAACTTTTAAAGACAGAATTATGGTATTATTTCATACCCCAGCCAACCCTGTTTTCGCTTCTTGGTTTAAACAATATTTATTTCATAATGTTCACATATATTATATACACATTATAATAGTAAGGATCTGAAAACAAGCTTATCAAAGCTTATATAAATTCATCTCCTTTCAGAGAAGTCACATTTTGATATGGCTAAGTAACATAAATATTTTAATCATGAAAAGTAAGAAAATAAAGCAGAATAAATAATCAAGGATAAGGAATCAGAATGGTAGCTGAGTACGTGTAGCTGAGCACAAAAATGAGAACGTTAAGGAGCTACATATTCTGCTATTTTAAGAAAGTTGTTACGAGGAAAACGAGGAGAAAATAAATGGTTAGAAAAAGAGAACAAGAAAAACTCATGTAAATACATGCGCATACAATCGGTGTACCCCAACAGCCCCCGCTGCACTGACTGGCCTCTTATTTTACAATTTTACAGTTTTCGCTTCTTGGTATGAAAGTTAATACTCGGACCACGTAATGTAGTAAACATTGTATTGAGGAGTCAACAATTAAAAGACTTTAATTAAGGATACTGATTCACCAACATGTGTAGGTAAAGTATTTCAAAGACTTAATGAAGACGGCATGAATTGGAAAAAAACTCGTTTCTTTTTATCAGTCTTACATAGTCGTCAGAGTTCCGCAAGTTTGTAATTATTTATATCTCAGACAAATGAAGGAAACAAATCGGGCGTTTTAAGCTTTGAATGCTGATATAAGTTTCTGAAATATTCGTCTGTTTGCTAGCTAAACCCATCCAATGTCGACGATTAACTTGTTAACAGATACGTATCGATGTAAACATGTAACAATATGTACTGCTTCATATTGCAGCTGTTCGAAGGAGTTGCTCTCACCGACGGTACAACCGTTCCACATTGTGGAATCATACTCTAAAATTGGTATAGCGTAGTGGAGTCTCTAATTATTACTTCTTCGCGTTGTGTAATTTAAAGAATAAGGATTCTTCCATTTTAATAACATTTACATTTTTAATAAACGTATTATCTCTGAAACAGTCTGACACACTCTGATCCTGACTTATCTGATATTCGTATTTTGATTGATCTGCTCTGGTCTCATTTCTGAATCCCAGCTTATAAGAACATGCAGCTGTTGCTTGTACCAACTGTCTGTCATGTGAATTATTTAACAGATAATGTATGGTGCTGAGGTCCATATGCAAGTTTATGGACTGGGCAGTCAGACCTAGAATGTTATATGGACCGAAGCGAAGCTGAGGTCAATATAACGTTCTAGGTCTGACTGCCCAGTCCATAAACTTCATATGGACCGAAGCACCATACAATATTTGTTATATTATACCGAATCTGACCAACAAATTAAATCAATACGTTTTATGATTTATTTTGACGTCGTTTTTTTCACACGTCCGTTAATATAGCTATCGGTCCGGGCGCCCGGTTAATATGCAACTTTATAGACCGGATGACGTCATATTAAACAAAGAGTGTAATATATGCAAATGAGGTGTAATATTAAAGAATAGTGTTTCAATTCCCTAAGCCAAATACACCAAATATTATGTATATTATATCCAACTGATCGCAACATTTTAATTTAATTTACTAATAATTAGTGCGTTGCTGATGCAAGTTTAACGTGTGCATGAGAACATGTGCCACATCTACGTTATCGAAATGTGAGTGGTATTAATTGTTTAGTGCATTTAAAGGGGCATGAAAAGTTATTTATTAAAGCAACATGGGTTCGGAATTCAGCCTATCTTTCCACTTTCCGAAATTAATTATTTATAAAAGATTTATAATTAACCCCAAATAAGGTAACTATGTTACATTGGTGGCATATATGATATATTTATTTCCTTTATATTATTTCGACCTACTTTGTAATTTTGAAAAATAATATCATTAGATTAATATATTGTATTCATCAGTGTTTATTTAAATATTTAAATATGTTATTTTAGTTTATCACATAACGTCCCTTGTTAGCAGTGTCGAACACCCATTTAATATTCTATTGTATGACACACGTGTAATACAACCTGGAACGATTTTGATTGGTTGAGTTAAACCTGTAGCACTACGCAAGTTTATTAACTGGAACTATTTTATTTATTACAAATACACCCAGATCTGAGTCATAAACTTATTATTTGTGACAGCTTATAAAAATAATGCACGTTATACAAAATATTGTTGTTGGTTTGTTAAAAATTTGGCGTAAACTGCTATTTTGTAAAGAGGTAAAACACGAACTCTTTTGTACGCAACGTCATGTGTCAGACGCGACGTTACGACGTCACATATTTTATGACGTTTTGGCGCTAAAATGTGTCTGACGTCGCGGCGGTTCTATGTCTATCTGAGTTAATTTTTACTAATTTGATCGCAATGTTATGTGATAAAAGGATCTTAAACTCGTTCCCATTCCATATAAGATTTAGGAAACTCGTTATGAATTATTTTTAATTTTAACTCGCCAAAAGGCTCGTTAAAATTAAAATAACTTGTTTCATAAATCTTATATGAAATGGGAACTCGTTTAAGATCCTCTATATATATTGAGCAAACAATTCCACTTTTTACAAATATTGCTTAATTTCGACGACATAGAGAGCATAATATTTTGACAATTTTTTCATTAATTTAAAATAATACCGTGAACATAAAACGGGATATCCTTCTGTAAATCAACTCGAACATTCAACTGGTTATAAAGCATCCTAAGTATTACACCATGATCGTGATCATTGGCATTCATGAATGAGGGTTCAACTATAGAATATTTGTTATTAAATTTATATGGCTAAATCTTAATTGGAGTTGTTCTAGCAAACTGTATAAATGGAAAGGTATTATATAGGGTGTTCGTTAATCTACCAAATGGTATAATTAAAGCACCCAATAGTCAGCTTAACATTTAACAGATTAAGGATACACTGTTTGGCATGTCTGTGCTATTATGCATTACGTGGTCCGAGTATTAACTTTTATACCCTATTCAACCCCTTCTCCAAGAAGCAAAAACAGGGTTGGCTGGGGTATGAAATAAAACCTTAATTTCGGCTTTAAAAGTTTGCATCATGTAAAATTAAAACATTCAATAGGTAATTTTAAAAAGGTTATCACATTTTGGTCAACAAAAAATGTTTTTAAACGTGTTTTATTGTCAAAATATCCATAATAGTAATCCTGCTAATATAAGTTTTCCCATCGTTTAATGAAATTAAGGCGGGACCACGTGATGACACGTTTTTATAATGTTCATTATAATTGCATAACTTACCTAGGCGAAATATCACAGCCTTGCTGCATAAATGCTCCCAGGGAGTACCAGAGACTGTTCGATATTGTAAAGTCATTAGTTATATTCGTTACATCGTCCACGTGCCATTCTGTTGGACTGTAAATGTATTAAATAAAAAAGTTATTGCATAAAACTGATAATGTCCTAACCTTTCAAGAAATTAGCAGCAAAAGACAATTCCCCATCATCCCCACCCCACCCAAAAAAATAAAAATAAATAATAATATGAAAGAATTATCAAAATGCCATGACATGACCTATTGAAACTTTGCAAAGAACATGAAATGGAGGTTGATTAAAAAAATATTTTAAAGCAAAGAAAATCACTGCAAATTGATTAAAAATAAATATATATATGTTTGTAAAATGTATCAATTGTATGATATATATTTCATTTGCAGTGATTTTCTTTGCTTTAAAAGATATTTTGCCAATATGCTATATATGGTAAAAAGGTGCGATGGCGTCATCGTTCCAAGATGGCCGCCTCTATTTATGTTTCTTTACAAATTTTCAATAGGCCATATCTCCTTTATTTTTCATGGAATTTTGATAATTCTTTCAAGTTTTTGCAGAGCCCTTTAAAATAAACATTGTTTGAAAATAGTGCATCAACCCCTTCAATTTGAAAACATGTCTTGAAAGTTTCATAGAATCTCTCAAAATCTCGCCAAACTCGTCCTCAAAGAGAGGGGCGATTTCAAATCTCTGGTTCTAAATCCGCGTAACACAGCGGAGCGAAGAAACCAGAAGCGGACCGGGTGACCGAGGCTAATGACACAGCCATATAACAAACTACAATCTTCCTTTATTGCATAGATTTCTCTTCATCTTGGATTAAATGAATGAATGAATAAATGAAGGAATGTCCGTAGATTTAGAAACGGTCATTTTGAGACTTGATATTGCGTCAGTCATTTGTAAGTCTGATGACAGGACTGGTAAAACAGGTTCGAAACCAATCACATAAGTTATATTTTTTTTATAATATTTTATTGTTGTAAATGAATTTAATTTCATATAGTCTCTTATAATTATTTTAGAATGGTAAAGTTACAAATATATGTATTTTTTTATTAGTATATATATACTAATGTACTATGTAGAGACTTCAATACAACTATAGAACGAAAACGTTTAACTACTTACCTAAACCGACTAACGAGGAATAGGACGACACTCACTCCAATATATGCAAACACTATACACATCCATATTTCATATGACAGGGGATCCATGAATGAAAATACGCTTGATTTTTTAAGTGCTGTCTTTTTTATCATTATGCTGATACCCAAACTCATATAAGGCTTGGTGAAATCGACAACCCTTTCTCTCACCGAAGTTATAGTGATCGGGGCAATAGCCAAATCAACCTCCTGGAATTCAAATTATATAAATAAATGTTATTGTTGAATAATTAAACCACTATCTTAAGGCATAATTGTACGTAAAATTAGTTTATCGCAAGTCATAAACTAATACTACCGGTATTTTCCTGCGGCCTGTATATATTTCTATTGTGTTTTTCACTTGCTGCCCAAAATAATGAATACCGCATGGTAGATAAGAACGACCACCTACATAATTGCACAGTAGTAACTTAGAAGGTAAACAACATACAACGAGAGTCAAATTAGTATGTATCTATGATTTGTTAAGATTCGTCAATATGACAAGAGTCAAATAAAGTATCTACGAATTGCTCAGTTTCAATTTAACGAGCGTCAAATAAGTACTGTGATATGCTTAGTTGCATTAATATAACAAGAGTCAAATAACGTATCTATGATATGTTAGTTTCATTAATATAACGAGAGTCAAATAATGCATCTATGATATGTTAGATTCATTAGAATAACGAGAGTCAAATAAGAAATAGATGATATGCTTAATCTCATAAATATAAAAGAGTCAAACAATGTATCTATGAATTGCTTAGTTTCATTAATATATCGAGAATCAAATATGGAGCTATGATTTGCATAGTTTTATAAATATAACGAAAGTCAAATAACGCATCTATGATATGCTTAGTTTCATTAATATAACAAGAGTCAAATAATGCATCTATGATATGTTAGATTCATTAGAATAACGAGAGTCAAATAAGAAATAGATGACATGCTTAATCTCATAAATATAAAAGAGTCAAACAATGTATCTATGAATTGCTTAGTTTCATTAATATATCGAGAATCAAATATGGAGCTATGATTTGCATAGTTTCATTAATATAACAAGAGTCAAATAATGCATCTATGATATGTTAGATTCATTAGAATAACGAGAGTCAAATAAGAAATATATGATATGCTTAGTCTCATAAATATAACGAGAGTCAAATAAGGGACCTATGATTTGCTTAGTTGCATTAATACAACGAGAGTGAATAAGGGATCTGTGATTTTCTAAGTTGCATTTATATAACAAGAGTCAAATAATGTATCTATGCTATGCTTAGTTGCACTAATATAACGAGAGTCAAATAATGTATATATGATATGGTTTGATTCATCAATATATCGAGAGTCCAAAAAGGGATCTATAATTTGCTTAGTTGCATTAATATAACGAGAGTCAAATAATATGTCTATGATTTGCTTAGTTGCATTAATATAAGAAAAGTCAAATAAGGAACATATGATAGGCTTAGTTTGAATTTAACGAGAGTCAAGTAAGGAATATATGATATGCTTAGATCCATGAATATAACAAGAGTCAAATAAGAGATATATGACTTGCTTAGTTGCATTAATATAACATGAGTCAAATAATGTAATACATAATGTATATATGATATGCCTAGTTGCATTAATATAACGAGAGTCAAATAAGGGATCTATGATTTGCTTAGTTGCATTATTATAACGAGAGTCATATATAGTGTATCTATGCTATGTTTAGTTGCATGAATAGTTTGAAAGTCATATAACGGATCTGTGATATGATTAGTTATATTAATATAACAAGAGTCAAATAAGGAATATATGATATTCTTAGTTTCATGAATATAAAAAGAGTCACATAATGTATATATGACAAGTTTAGTTGCATTAATATAACAAGAATCACATAATGTATATATGATATGTTTCGTTGCATTAATATAACAAGAATCACATAATGTATATATGATATGTTTCGTTGCATTGATATAACGAGAGTCGATTAATGTATCTAAGATGTGCTTAGTTTCATTAATATAACGAGAGTCAAATAATGTATCTATGCCATGCTTAGTTGCATTAATAAAACGAGAGTCAAATATGGCACCTATGATACGTTTAGATTCATTAATATAACGAGAGTCAAATAAGGAATATATGATATGATAAATTGTATTAATATAACCAGAATAAAATAAGGGATCTATGACTGGCTTATTTGCATTAATATAACAACAGTCAAATAATGTATCTATGATATGCTTTGTTGCATGAATATAACACGAGTCGATTAATGTATGTATGATATGTTTCGTTTCGTTAATATAACGACAGTCAAATAATGTATCTACATGTATGATTTGCTTCGTTGCATTAAAATAACGAGAGTCAAATAATGGGTCTATGCTTTGATTAGTTTCATTAATATAACTAGAGTCAAATAAGGGATCTATGATTTGCTTAGTTGCATTATTTTAACGAGAGTCAAAAAAATAAGGAATATATGATATGCTTAGTTTCATGAATATAACAAGAGTCACATAATGCATATATGATATGCTTAGTTGCATTAATTTAACTAGGTTCAAATTAGGTATCTATGATTTGCTTAGTTTCATTATTATTACATAGTCATATAATGCATCTATGCTATGTAGGACCATATTTTTCCCAGATCACATTTTTCACATGTGTGAAGAATAGGATCCTATTCGTCACAGATGCATGAGGAAGTTATGGAGCAGACATGTGAAAACGAACCAACAGGACAGACTCACGGAATCGAGAACTCCTACATGTTTTACCGCATACTTTAGCTAAGATGTCCCTATTTAAAGCGGTCACATTGGCCAACAAGGAAAGAGATGTTGCTATACATGTATCAAGTACAATATATTTTTGTAAACATACATGTCCCTACTGGTCGTGGACAACATGCATACAAAGTTTGAGAATCACAGCACAATCGTTCTTAAGTGATAGAAAATGTATTCTTGGCCAAGGTCATCTTGATATTGACATAATGATCTCATTATTAAAAAGGGTTATCTACAGGTCATGTCCAAACTGCATACCAAAATAACGGATCCTAGGCGCTACTGTTCCTGAGATATTGATTTGTCCCAGATGAAGCGACCTTGAATTTTGACCTACTGACCTCAAAATCAGTAGGGATCAACTACTGGTCATAATTAACCTCCATACCAAGTTTGAGGAGCGTAGACCCAACCATTCTCTATCGTTCCATTGTCCAAAGTCATCGCGACCTTGACATTTGACTTTAAAATCAATATGAGTGACCAACGCGCATAGAAAATTAAGGATACTATGCCTAACTGTCCTCAAGTTAATATACATGTTCTACAAACCGACGCCATGTGCAAAGCCATATACTCCGCTTCTTCAAGGGGGTTGTGGGGGGGGGGGGGGGGCACAACAAGAGCATGCAACTCATCACACAATGGTCCGATCTGCTCCGATTGTTAATCGCTTTTGTCTAGCCGATTAATCGATTATGAAATCACAGTGGGGGTGTGGGGGGGGGGGGGGGGGGGACAACAAAAGCATGCAACTCATCACACAATGCTCCGATCTGCTCCGATTGTTAATCGATAGATATATATCGCTTTTGTCTAGCCGATTAATCGATTATGAAATCCCAACAGATTCCCATCACTAATATATCGTGTATCACATATTATTCGGATCAGTAAACAATGAAGGTGCTAGTGTTCACATTTCTAAATATGCCATTCTTTGATAAATCAAGGGCATACAACTCTTGATCCGACCGTTTAATCGGGCTCAAAATCGACCTTTATCAAGATCAGTATGCCACAAATATTACATGTATTTCCATGTATGGACAGGATCGATTAAGAAATGAGCATGCTAGATTGTAAACATTCTTAAAAACAGCAATTTTTGATAAATTAATGGCACGTAAATCTTGACCCAGTGGTCCATTCTGGTTGAAAACTGAACTTATAAAGATCTGACAATCATAAACAATGAGTCCAAGAATGATTAGGATTGGTGACAAAAGTAGTTACTACCGTGTGTAACATGTCAACATACGACATTGTTTGTTTTTGTTTGTTTTCCAAGTTTAACGCCCGTTTTCAACAGTATTTCAGTCATGTATAGGCGGATAGTTTACCAAACCATATTTCCTGGGAAGGAAGGTACTAGACTCCCATCCTACGTAAGAAACAGTCAACTTCCTCACTTTAAAAGTCAGGTCGTTAGCGCCGCTAGTGGGGCTCGAACCCATGACCCTCCATTGGTGATAAGCTTTTTGACATACTTTTGCTGAATCAAGGGCAGGCAACTCTTCACAACGGTCCAATAAATGGTTTAAACTCGAACCTGACCGAAATCGTATTATGGCCAAACATATTCTGTCCAAACATGATTAGGATTTGGCGCTAGATGGAAAACATGATAAAAATATGGTCAATTTGAAAATTCAAGGGCCACAACCCCTGATCTAATATTCCGATTATGCTTATAATCGAACTTGGCCAAGATCTTGTGACCACATATTAATATTTGTTGCCATAACTCTGACAAAAAGTAAGCAAACAGAACGCAAAGGCGATATGCACAACTAGGTTTGGTACCAATCACTCGTGTGAATCTGGCCAGGGGTTATGGAGACAGACGGACGGACGGACGGACGGACGGACAAATGTCAAAGGCAAAACAATAATAATTATATATCTGCCTCTCAAGATGATGATGATGATGATGATGATGCCATAAATACGTTGCAACACTAAAAGGCACGGACAGAATCTGTGAAAAATGTGATTTTCTTGTTAACCGCCTTTTTGGAAACACATGTGTCACTTTTGAAAATGTGAAGAATAGGATCTTATTCTTCACAAATGTGTGAAAAATGTGATCTGGGAAAATATGGTCCTACAATGCTATGCTTAGTTGCATTAATATATCGGGAGTAAAATAAGGGATCTATGATATGATTAGTTACATTAAAATATCGGGAGTAAAATAAGGGATCTATGATATGATTAGTTGCATTAATATATCGGGAGTAAAATAAGGAATCTATGATATGCTTAGTTGCATTAATATATCGGGAGTAAAATAAGGAATCTATGATATGATTAGTTGCATTAATATATCGGGAGTAAAATAAGGGATCTATGATATGCTTAGTTGCATTAATATAACAAAACTCGAATAATTTATAGATGGCATGCTTAGTTTCTTTAATATAACAAGAGTCAAATAAGGGATATATGCTATGCATAATGTTATTATTTAACGAGAGTCAAATAAGTGATTTATTATTTGCTTACTTTCAATTGAACGAGAGTCTAATAGTGTATTTATGATATGCTAAGTTGTTTTATTATATAGAGAGTCAAATAAGGGATCTATGATATACTTAGTTGCATTAATATACCAAGACTCAAATAATGTATATACGATTTGCTAAGTTGTATTATTATATAGAGAGTCAAATAATGGATCTATGATATACGTATTTGCATTAATATACCAAGAGTCCAATACTGTATATATGATATGATTAGTTTCAATAAATAATGTAACATGAGTCAAATAATGTATCTATGTCATGCTTAGTTTCATTAATATAACGAGAGTCAAATATGGATATACGATACGCTTAGTTTCATTAATATACCAAGAGTCAAATAAAGAATATATGATATGATTAGTTGCATTAATATAACCAGAATCAAATAAGGGTACCAGTGGATATTATCAACCTCGGTCGACATTATCATTTCGAGGGTTGATAATATCCACTGGCACCCTTTAGAGGATATGATATTTATTTTATTATACCGAACACCATACTCCTAATATAACAATATAATCGATAATGAAGAACAAATTGTTGTTGTTGAAAAAATCTATTTTTAGAACTGAGCTTTTCAAAAAGCTAGCGGGATGATATTTTGCACTATCACCCGCTATGACGCGTTGAGGGTGATAGCGCGAAATATCAACCTGGTGGGGTATGGGGATTTTACATGGAGTGTTTACAGTGAGGTATAATAAAAATCATTATACAAGGTATACCATAAGTTACACATAAATTATTAGTCAATAGTGATGTATTAACAGTACTGTTATCATATAAAATATATTAAACGAGTTAAAAAGCAATGCGGCATGGTCAAATGTTCCAAATGTCACATGCAGACATTTCAAGCCAAATACACATGCAGATAATATTAATTAGATATTGGAAATGTAGCGACACAGCCAAACAAGCTCTATTATTGATCTTTTTTCTGGAAAAACTAGGAAAAATGTGAGAGTAGTGTTGTTCCGATTAATCGATTTGATCGATCATCAATCAGTTATGCCTTTGATCTGATTAATCGATTACAATTGTTCATGATCGACTTTACTTGTGCGATTACTGGACTACCTCTTGGGACTCTATGATTGTACCTACTGAAACCCCAACTAAGGGAGGTGGGTGCATGAACTTTCGTCCCTCGGGTTTTCTGGTCGTACACTAGATTGGTTTTCTCTTTAGCTGCAACTACTATGGTTGTTCAGTACGATTCTGGATACATCCTGAGATGTTTATTATTTTGTATGTGTTTCTTTAGTTAGTTTCTCTGGATTGGATGTGGACTTTAATGTTGGAGAATTCCTTTTGATGGGATGTAGTTTTTGTTTACACTGTCTTGTCTATTTGGGCGCTGAAGACAGGATAATAGCGAGGATTGTGCGCATATAAAATCGATTTAAGCTAACCAGAGTCCTTATTGCCTACTGACCGTTCCAAGTCCGTAACCCCGCCTTCACCACCCTTTCTGCTGTTTTTTGTCTCTTTCATTGTATTATCAAGTCCTTGTTTGCAATACAGTGCGGACCTACGATGCCATTGCGTTCGGACAGTGTGGTTTCTATAGGACCTTATAGCTCATTTTTACTCGTTTGTTGAAAATGATGGCTTATTTCATTCTCTTATACTAACATATACAAGCAAATAAAACGAGTGATAATTTCGCATCAAGTAATCACATATTTATAGTGGGCATCACAAATTATGTTTTTTAAAATATATGTTGGTCAGTTTCATTTAGTTCCTTTATTACCAGAACATACTTGAAATGGGATTCTTTTCTTCATTATAGTCTGACAAAGGATTACACTTGTCTTTTATAGCAGCCATGTTTAACCGACTAATGATCGATCATCTATTCCCAACACTATGTGAAAGAATTACCAAAATCGGATGATAAACAAACAATATAGGACCATTTGAAGGTTGTTCTAAAACGGATATTGTAGCCGCCATTCGGAGCTATATGATGCCATAGTTCCAAATTACCATGATATGTGGAGTCTTGATAAATATCATTTAAATCAGAGAAAACGTTTGCAAATGATTGCAAACTCCTTTACTGGTCATATAAAGCATTACTGCCATTAAGTATACATATACTTCATATCATATCAATTTCCCCATATAAATCATTACATATTTATATTTATAAATATTCCATATATAGTCACTTAGAACTATGATGTCATAGCTCTCAAAATTGCGGCTTGCATATCCGTTTCAACAGAACCTTAAAATGATCATATCTTCTTCGTTTATTATCCGATTTTGATAATTCAGGACTCTCAATAATAACGATTGTTTGGCTGTTTGGCATTTAAAAACATTGTCTGAAAGCCATATCACATGCACACCAACATACTGTGATTCAGGATTTCATAATTAAAATTTGATCAAATGTGTTGAAAATAAAAAGGTATACTCGTTTGGAATCTGAGGAAAACGGATTAAACTCATTCGAAAAGCAAGAATAACATATTTGTGAGTAGAGACAATGGCCAAATGGTTTGAGAAGTTGATATTATACAAGGAGAACACGTTCAATACATTGAACTATCAAAACCCAGTGAGTCATCTATTCACTTAATTGTGATCTATTTATCCAACAGTTTAACAAAATTGATTTACAGCAAGAGACCCAAGAGGACCGGTATCGCTATACTGGCCTATTGTAAATATAAAAAGTATGAAGTCTATTGTTTATGTATTGAAAGTTACACGTTACATATCAACATTTGACATAAATAGTATTCTGAGTGTAAACTGAACATGACAATCAGGGTGCAAGAGCATAATAAATCGTATAAGGTAAAAATCAAAGGTTTAAGAGAAAACATCCCACATATATCTATACGTGATGCTTTAAGGCAATCAAAATTGCCGAACAAATAATGCATTTTCATCTATTTAACCTATGTGCTTTAAATCTCATAGACGAAGTCCGATGGGAAAAAAACAGTTTGAAAATCAATTGCTGTCCAGTTCAGGCTCAGTTTCCGTCGTCGTCAACTTATTTGACGTTACGCGTGTGTGCGTGCAAAGAAATATGTTTCTCTAGTGTATTAAACATATACAGCCATGACCTCTGTAATGTGTCTCTTCTTAACCCAAATATAATTAAATTCGGCCTGGACACACTTATTATGTTTATATTTTTGTAATATAGTACGAAGTGGTGTGAGGTCAGTTACTGTTTATTCGATGTTAGTTAATATTTTATCGGACATGTTTTAGTAATCACTGCGATTCTAAATTTATTGATTACGTCAAAATTATTATTACCACAATCTAGCTACTTGGTTCTAAGACATCTAAAAGCCGTTGAAGTCCATTTAGTACATATACATACAATACTTATTGTACTGATGGTTCTGTTGTAGCAACATTGACATAGACAACTACTTCTAATGCAGCACACCATGATACATACGCGCACACATCCGTAAATATGACGTCATAAACTCATGCGATCACTTACATCTCGTGTGAGCTCCCCTATGATACCGCTCCACGTTTCGTTAGGGCGTTTTTCACCATACTTTCCATCTTTAACTAAGCATAATTCATATTCAAAACCAACTTCTTCGGCAACACGTTTTGCTAAATCTACACAATAACCGATAAAGTTTTCTACCCCACATTCCGGTTTTCTGAGCTCTGTTTCCCTGTCTTTGTACATGATGTACGGACTCTCCTGTTGCGACATGAAACAATAAGAAGTAAGTGTGAAGGAAACAACAGACAAGATGCAAATATTAGGCAAACTAGTAACTGTGAATGGTAGATGACAGAAATGCTCCAGTGCGTGAACCTTTATGCAAAATCTCATAGAAGCTGACTATTAGCATTACTTCTCAATAATGTTTGGTTTCTGCAGCAAATATTGTATTATCCAATGAAGCCAATACTATTGTTTTCACAATTTAGAGTATATATTGTCATCAACCATCCAAACAAAATAAAACATAATAGGCCAACATGTAAATAAACAAGCTTCACTGACGCTTTCTGGAGTATATGTTATTTCTAATATAAACCGGACTGCGTTAGCACAGTTAAAACAAGATAAAGCTAAACTAAATAAAGAAAAAGAAAGAGTGTGTTGTTGGTGTCCATGGTACCTGATTCACCAACTGTCCAAGCATTCCATTCCAGACGCCTTTTTCTATGTTCCCGTATTTGCCATCCGGAACAATGCATATTGTATAATTATCTTTTAAATCTTTAGCAATGGCGTTGGCAAGATCTATACAATAACCTATGAAATTCTCGAAACCACACTGCGGCCCCAGCGCTTTGGTTGCTTCGTCCTTGTACATTACATAGGGTGGCTCCTTCATAAAGGGATGATGACATTTAAAAGACAACGATACTGTATACGGAAACGTGTATTGTATATAAAATAACTATACAGATGTGCAAATAATCAACACGTTTCACCCTTTCGCCGCCAAATTTCAAATGCCAGCTGCTAAACTGCTAAAATTTGAATTCAAACCTTCCGGTGATATTTTATACACACAGTGTTCTGGGAAACATTCTTACTGGTCATATACCACTACTGAATTTCTCACAGGCCTGCATTATACCCTTTTGGCGTTCAACCCCTATATATATGAATCACACAGGCTGAAAAAAAAAAGATTTTTCTTAAAGAACTATCCTAGATACAGTCGAAAATGACTGGCAAACTCGGGATAATGTAATTCTTTCAGCCTGTAATAGTTCACTGAAGGTCAGGAGCACCAAGAATAGCAATGAAGGACCTTTACTTTTTGAAAATATACCCTCATTTAAAATTATGCATCCATAAAAATACAAATTTCATCCAAAATGTCATAAAAGAACATTTTTTATGATGGAAATATATTATTTTGATGATTTATGGAGATTTGCTATGATTTGGTTAATTTAATCCAATCAGAATCTACCTTACAATCTGACTAAATGCCCTTATAGAACTATACTTTGTTCAACCAATAATAAGCCCCAAATGAATAGTGGTATCTCACCTACTGAGTAGCGAACGGTGTAAGCCCTTATCATCCTGCAGAAGATGTACAGGTTGATCTGGGGTTGCACTTGGTCGTAAAAAGCAATGTCTTCGACTGTGGCAGCGAAAGGGTTGAAATAATGTAAATGTTGTATTGCTATTATATAGGAAAGTATAGTTAGTTAGTTCTTAGTGATTTTGACAAACTTAAAGCCAACTGTTTCGCTCTACTTGTTTATCTGGAACTACATGCATGATACATACACAAACCGATATCAACCCAAACGTTGGTATATTACATAGTTATACCCTGACATCTATTTAAACTTTAATTGATTAAAGGGGTTGATGCACTATTTTCAGTCAACAATTATTTAAACGGGCTCTGAAAAACTCGAAAAAAGCTGAAAGAATTATCAAAATACCATGAAAATAAAGAAGATATGACCTATTGAAACGTAAATCTTTGAACGATGACGTCATCGCGTCTTTTTACCATATATGGCATACTGACAAAATAACTTTTAAAGCAACGAAAATTACTGCAAACCGATTAAAAATAAATAAACCAATGTAAAATGTACACATTGTATGCTCACTTTTCATTTATTTGTCATTTGCAGTGATATTCTATGCTTGAAAATATATTTTGTCAATATGCCATATATAGTAACAAGGCATGATGACGTCATCGTTCGTTCCAAGATGGTGACCTCCATTTATGTTTCTTTGCACATTTTCAATAATCATAGCTCCTTTAATTTTCATAGTATTTTGATAATTCTTTCAGCTTTTTCAAATTTTCAGAGCCCCTTTAAATAAATATTGTTTGAAAATAGTGCACCAACCCCTTTAAGCTTTAATAAAACAGTCAGGCAAATGAAGACTAGAACTCCCATCGTTTCAATATTGCATGTAGTCACATAACCCTTGTCGGTCTGATTAAAACTTAAAACTAGCGTGCTTAAAATAAAACAATTCTATAACTGTTATTCCTAAATGATTTGTGATACCATTTGTCTGCCATTTAAGGCTCGAATTAAAAACGCTTTTGGGTTTTAATCTATCATATGTGTTTCAATTCAGCGATATATGCATTTTAATAGTTGTGTGTATATTCCGGTTTACAACTTCAATTATTACTACTGGTCAATTTCGTTTTTTACCAAGTATCTAAAGTGTTATGGAAAACTATCTTACTGAGTGGAGAACAGTATAAACCCTGATCAGCCTTCACATAGGTGCATGTTGATCTGAATCTACACTGATCGTAAAATAATGTTTTCGACTGTGGAGGCGAAAGGGTTATGTGCTGTGATACAAACTTTTAGAACACGTTACTCTAGTAATGATCCTTTTATTATGTACCTCTTACACATCATTAACATAGAAATATTTGCATTACTACTGCATACACATTCAGTAAAGCATATTCTTTCTCGATAAAGTGCAGCGGGAAAATGTATGTAGTTTTAGGGTGTTGGTGCTCATTGGTCTAACCTACTTGTTTTGTTTGTATGACGTAACGTCGTCTTGACGTTCTCGCGCGTGGTGTCGTAAAACTTGCTTGAATCAATGGAAAAACCGCTATTCTATTTTTAGTAAGATAGTGATACTAATTCTATTTTTAGTAGCATAGTGATAACCTGTAGTGTGATACAGGTTGTTGTATTCCATTGTAAGAAAATGAAGGTACTATGTATATATTATTGATAGGTATATAATAAAATAGGATTATTACTAGAGTAACGTGTACTGGAAGTTGGTATCACCTCGAGTAGGTAAATGCCAGATCAAGGATCACACGAGAGGCGGAGCCTCGAGTGTGATCCTGATCTGGCATTTACCTACGAGAGGTGATACACACTTCCAGAACACGTTACTCTAGTAATGATCCTTTTATTATATACCTCGTACACATCATTAACATAGACATACATTGCTATTACATACACATTCAATAAAGCAGATTATTTCTGGATAAAATGCAGCGGGAAAATGTATGTAGTTTTAAGGTGTTGGTGTTCATTGGTCTGATCTACTTGTTTGTTTGTATGACGTAACGTCGTCTTGACGTTCTCGCGCATAGTGGCGTAAAACTTGCTTGAATCATTGGAAAAACCGCTGTTCTATTTTTAGTAAGATAGTGATACTAATTCTATTTTTAGTAGCATAGTGATAACCCGTAGTGTGATACAAGGTGTTGTATTCCATTGTAAGAAAATGAAGGTACTATGTATATATTATTGATAGGTATATAATAATTAGGGATATCACCAATCATTAGCTTGTATCACACAACGTCCATTTTTAGCAGTATCGACAACCCATTTCATATTCTATTGTATGTACACATGTGTAATACAACCTGGAACGACTCTGATTCGTTGAGCATGACATACATTAAATATGTAACACTACGCAAGTTTTGTGAACTAAAACTCTTTTTTAATATAAATTCATCCGGATCTAAGTCACAAACTTATTATTTAAAAACAACTTGTAATAAATAAAAAATGCATATACAAATCAGTTTGTAAATTTTTAAAAGTCGGCGTAAAATGCCCTTTCGTAAAAAGAAAAAAACACGAACTATTTGATTCCCAATGAGAGGGCTGGCGTGGCGCAGTCGGTAGCGCGGCGGATTTGTAACCGGAGACCCCGGGTTCAATCCTCCGTGGTGCCACTGAGTTCCGTCGGGGTGTTCTTGGGCAAAACACTTTCCCTTAGCCTCGTCTGTCGGATGGGGACGTAAACCGGGCGGTCTATCCTCCGAGCACGTAAAAGTACCATAGGAATCTATTCGATAATAAGAGTAGGGCAGGTTCCCGGATTCCTATGTATCCTTCCCCTCTCTCTGGGACGGCTCTAGATAACATATACTGTGTTGATGAGCCGTTAAACAACATTCAATTCAATTTGATTCCCAATGTTGTGAATGAAATGATATTATGACGTCTCAAAATGTTTGGCGTCAAAGAACGTGATTTTATGACGTTTTGACGCTAAAGTTTGTCTGACGTCGTAACGGTTTTATGACCATTTGATTTTTTTTTTTACATATTTGTCTTTAATGTTATGTGGAGCGCGGTGGTCTAGTGGTAGAGCGTTGGACCCATGATCCAAAAGTCGTGGGTTCGATTCCCGCCATTGCCATATGCGTTGTGTCCCTGAGCAAGACACTTTATCTGCATTGCTTTGTACTGGTTCTACCCAGGAAGACATCGAGAGTGATTCAAATAAGTTCATTGAGCTTTCGTTACAATCGATGTAAAATAAATAAGTTTAAACTAAACTAATGTTCTCCGACCATGTTTTGTTTCGTTAATATGTGCATGTTTATTTAAATCGAAATCAATACACAACAATAGAAATTTGCAATTCACACATTGCAATATCTGTGAAAAGCGAGAATACGATTTTATTTGATGACGTAGAAAACTTTGAACAGGTAAATTAATCCGCAGGTAAATGTATTTATTTTATGATACGCAATGAAATACTGTATTTTATCAGTGAAATAAAAGTGTTATTCCACACTGTGGAATATAGAGTTTTATTTCCACAGTAGCTGCCGGGACTACTTGTTTAATGTACAACCAACACAAATGCACAGTAACACGACTCACAAGATATTCCAACTGTTATACTGTTAAATCCACTGTTTATTTAACTACTGTTAATGGTTTCAAAAAAGTGACGTCATGTAGCGTTTAGTTAGCCAGATGTGTAAAACGGTTTATTTAATGAAATTGCTTAAATAATTATTTGTAAAATCATAAAATAAAAAGAAAATTTGTTGTTTTGTCGTGAATAACATATTTTATTTGATCTCGAAGTTAGAAAACTCTTATATTTTCACTCATGCTTCGCATTCGTGAAAATATAAAGTTTTCTCACTTCTCCATGAAATAAAATATGTTATTCACTCCAAAATAACAAATATCCTATATTTATCAATTATCTGGCAATAGTTGTGCAGCTGTACACATCATATTTACCGCATTTTCCCGTGCAGTCACGCAGTGGTAAAAGTAGTTTCTACCTCATGCAAATAATACTTTTTTTTACATACAACTTAGTAGCGGTTTTAAGTATATGTTTCTCTCCGGGACTATCAAGAAATGTTCATATGATGTTATAAGAGTTAAATTTGTTAATTGATAATACTACAAAAAGGGTGGCCATTCAGCTTTAATTTACATACATTATGGTTTACTTTACCATTATAGTAGTTATGGTTCTTGTTCTGTTTCTGTGTTCTGGTCTAAGTTTGTTGCGGATTGGTTCCTGTAACTTCAAGCCAGTTTCACGGGACCATATTCCAGTCTAAAATGTAAAATATAATTGCATGTGCATCGTATATATCGGGAATCGAATGCGGGACCTCTCGGACGCTAGGCAAATATGCCTGTATGCTTGTTTTTTCCGGGTTTTATGTTTTAAAAACACAGTGTAAAGAAGTGTATACCTAGTATAATAATTCTATCTCAAAAAGTCATTCGACATATGGAAGAATCTTCCTTAAACGGGCTATCGATGAGTCGCCAGATTTTTACATGGAGCGTATAGGGGGAAATTTCATTATTGTTTAATATTAGAAATTCTATAAATATGATCGCTTAGGTGCAAACGGTTTCTTAAAATACAATTTATTATCTTTATTTTGATATAAGTTTCATATTTTTATGTTAAAAGGATCTTGGTCTGTTTTCGAGTTTAAATACACCATCTAGTGTTCTTATATGTTCTATATAAAATTCTTAAAATATGTCGAACATGTGTTTTTTAATTGTAAATATATCGCATAATGCCAAAACTGAAGCCTTAGGTGCAAACGGTTCTAAATAGGTGAAACACTAATCTTTATTTTGATATATATTTTTTTTTAATGACACTAGTTATAGATGGTCTGTTTTACAAGCAAAGATAGCGATTTTTTTAAAATTATTAATTGTTGTTGTTGTTGTTGTTGTTGTTTGCGATAATCACATTAAGCACACGACGCGGAGAAATATATATCATGAAGAGTTGTACGCATACATGTTTAATTCACGCAAAAACCCATTACACATGTATTTCTCTGTCCAATGATGGTATTTCCATTTTAGGCAAAACAGGAGTCAGAACGGAACTTTTGCTATATCAAAAATGATGGTATTTTTAACTTTTAAACAGCTTTTTATAGAATTTCTCACTATTATAATGCCATTTCAATAAAAATACACTTAAAAAAAACACTATTCTCAGTTACAGCTTATTAAAAGCTGGTTTATAATAACGTATTTCATGTAAATATTAAACTGATTTTTATCGCCTCGCCCCCTATAAATCTGACTGACCCCACATATTTCTGTAGGGGGTCAGTAACAAACCCAATAAATGATTTATTGCATCGAGCACCATTTTTAAGGCAAACGCCGATATTTAACCCATTATAATGGAGCGTCAACGTCATTGAAGGTTGCGTACAGCTAAATATAGCCTGGCTGAAGCCCCGCCTTTTGTTGTGTACGATTCTGTACAGAAGTGAAAGTACACAGAGTTCACAGAGGTCAGCAGATATAACTTTGGAATATTCAATATGCATGTTCAGGAAGGATAAACTATAGGTAAAATAATCCCCATCAGCTAGGATCATTAAATTAAATAAAAAAATATATTTTAATGTTTTTGAAAATTTAACAACCATTGAAATTGCATGTCAATATTCAGTGCGGATTCAATAGTGTTTGTAAACACAGACATGTGCAGAGAGGTTGAGTTGAAAAAGTTGTCTTTTTCACACTTGCAAAGGCTTTGTGATGGAAATATCTATGAAATAAGGTAATTTAAAGAAAATCTGGTGTACAATTCTTGAGATATTAGCTGACAGGTGCAACAGGAGGTCTATGGGAAAGTATTTAGTTTTCTGCAACCTGAAACTTTCGCGCAATTTGACGTCATGACGTTGACGTCACGACCGGAACAGTTTAAAAAAATTGACTTATTATGTTTGTTACTTACGATTTAAAGAACTATTTGCAAATGATTTAAACTTTGAATCAAAATTGTAGTCCATATTGTTTTAGTAACCCTCTATGAAATCTACTGACCCACTATAGAATAATAGAGGGTTACCATGTGACCGCTCTAATCCAATGAAATTCCTAGGATTTTGTGCGAGGTGCAATAATATTCTTTAGTGGGTCAGTAGATTTCATAGAGGGTCACTAAAACAATATGGACTACAATTCCGATTCAAAGCTTAAATCATTTGCAAATAGTTCGTTAAGGCGTTAGTAACAAACATAATAAGTAAATTAATAATGTTTTAACATTATTAGTTATTGGGTTTGTTACTGACACCCTACAGAAATATGTGGGGTCAGTCAGATAAATAGGGGGCCTCGGCTATTGCCTCGCCCCCTATAAATCTTACTGACCCCACATATTTCTGTAGAGGGTCAGTAACAAACCCAATAACTAATAATGTTTCACGCAGATGACAATTCTGAATACTGCACACATTGCTAGATAAATTTAAATGCTTCCGTTACACTTTTTGCATTTGCATGTTTCATTTTCATTGAATGCATGTGCTCTAAAAAAGCTCTACTGTAAACATTCAGCCATTTTTCTTGATTTTTGTATTTCAAGTCAGCACCGGTGATGCTTGTCATACAGTCATCATTAGGTACGAGCATTAACTTTAATAACCGTCCAACCCCTTCTCCAAGAAGGGAAAACGGGGTTGGCTGGGGTATGAAATAAAACCTTAATTTCGGCTTAAAAGGTTTGCATAATGTAAAACTAAAACATTTAATAGGTAATTTTAAATAGGTTATCGCATTTTTCTAGTAAAAAATATTTTTAAACGTGTTTTATTGTCGAAATATCCGTTATAAAACCCTGCTAATATAAGCTTTTCCATCGCTTAATGGAATTAAGGCGGGGACACGTAATGATGCTGCTAACTTAATACAACTCTATTCAATTTTTGTTGGTTCTAAAAGAATAAAAAAACGTCAATAATTTCTAACCTTTTTATTGATTTATATAATGTACATGCCAGTTCAATTTATTAATTAAGAATTCAATGCTTTTCTTTTGTTTTGTTAAATTTTGTTTTTAAGGCGGGGACACGTCATGATGCTGCTAACTTCATACAACTCTATTAATTTTTTGTTGGTTCTAAAAGAATAAAAAAACGTCAGTAATTTCTAACCTTTTTATTGATTTATATAATATACATGCCGGTTCAATTTATTAATTAAAATTCAATGCTTTTCTTTTTTTTTGTTAAATTTTGTTTCGTAAAAAAATAGAAATATTTGTCTACCTACCTACCCAAAATTAAGATAATGTATTTGTTTTTAGTAATTATCAGCTGCTGTTTGTTTTCCCGCGCCTGTGTTTGGCAAAAACATCAAGCACTTCCGAATAAGCTAGGGCTATTTCGCATATATCATATGAAAGTACATAGCAGATAATTGTAAAAAAATAAATATATTCTATGTTCATCGGCGACACTTAAACTTTTCTGAGAAATTTGACGCGAAGTTGACCTCTCCCAATATTTCAAGGCCTGGAAATATCTTCCACGGCAGTGTTGACAATAATATATACCTATATGTTTATAATCTAATGAAATAAAAACTTTCCAAAAAGAAAATGAGAATTTCTCCGAATTTTTAACACGGAAAGCTTTCAAAATTATTTTGGGAAAATTCTCCCATATTGTTTTGTGGAAAATTCTCCCAATTTTGTTTGGGAAAATTCTCTAAATGTTTATGGGAAAAGGATAAAAAATGTTTTCTCTCAAATCTGGAAAAAATATAACAAATATGCCAAATCAGTCCAAGTATAAAGCAAAAAAAGATCAAAAACATCTCATCTGCCAGTTTGTTTAAAACTGAGTATTTTAACTCAGACTGAGTATAATGTGATGCCTTGCGATTGATCCATAACATAGTTATGTGACTCGTGCATAGCGTGCTAGTTATTGATACTGAATAGCCACCGTGTTCTTTTTGCCGTGCCAGGTTTTGGCAAAAAAACAGCAAGTAAATCCAAATAAGCTCATGCCGTATTGCCTATATGATATGAAAGTTGATTGACAGTATGTGAGATAATATCATTTAAAACACTGAGTAATTTGACACAATGTGAACCTTTCCATTGGAAAAACCCTGATTAGGGAAAATATTTCATTCGTTTTCATTCATTTTATATCCTTACAATATAAGGCATTTGTCAAGACAAGTTAACAATCACCTTAACCTTTGACATACTAACCCCAACATGATAAGGAGTCATTGTTTCTAGATTTCATGTCTAACATTGACCATTTACAGTGGAAGGATTGTTTCTTAGAAATGGGTCATTGTCAGGTTAATTGGACAATGATGACCTATTGATTCTAAAAGCCGAGAATTTTCGTAAACAATTTGGAAGAATTTTCCCAAACAATTTGGGAAAAATGTCCCTATAAACAATTGGAAGAATTTTCCCACTTTCTTTTGGGAAAGTTTTTATTTCATTAAATTATAAACAAAAGGGTACATTTTATTTTTAAAAAGAAAAGCATTCTCCAATGGGTATATTTTCCAAAATAATTATTACAATATTTCCCATGGGAAAGCGACTTTCCGATGGACAAATAGGAACTGCCATGGGAGAGGTAAACTTCGCATAAAATATTTTGGAATTAAGTGTCGCCGATGAAATAGCATATACTTTTACAATCATTTGATATGTACTTTCATTTGATGCGAAAGAGTCCTAGCTTATTCGGAATGACTTGCTGTTTTCGTCAAAAATAAACGGGCGGCAAAAAAACCCACAAAAAAACCCGGCGGCTGTTAATATTTATACAGTGGTTTCAATCCTGAAAAGCATGGTAATTAACGGTTAATATTTGTCGTCAATCATCGTGTCGTGTCGTGCCCTAAACTGTTTAATCTCGTGGTACTATGGCTTCTGTCATGCCAATACATACTTTGTGGCTTGGAAGGCCTGTGTTTTTTTATATTCGTATATCCAGCTGGCTTGCGGAACGTCGGTGGTTCTACCCAGGTGCCCGCCCGTGCACGAAAATTGCCCGGAGGGGCCCCTGGGGTCTTCCTCCACCAGTGAAAGCTGGAAAGTCGCCATATGAACTTAGCTGTTGGTGCGACTATAAAATCCAATTCAATCAATTATATTCGTATATACATGATCATCATTGCGTTTAATTAAATTACTGCCTTCTTTGGTCCAAAATGTAACCTGGAGTGATTTTTTCCTGTACAATTGGGATAATAATAGCGTAATAATAAGGTTAACTATACCCTAGAACCCACAGAGGGCTTCAACGCTGTTGCTCTATTGGTCAATCCTTTTAGTTTGTGGTTTACTGTACTTTGATTCTATTTATCATCGTTTTTGTTCTATGTTTTGAATGAATGTGTTTTGATAATAGAGCTCTTTGAATGTAAATTTCATGTTCGACTTTTTTATGTTTTTAGGTATTTAAAGAAGCTATCCCGCCAACAATAGCTAAATTTTACAAATTATGTACGCATTTTCTAAACCTATTGACAGCGAGGTAAATATATATATAAGGGTGAGAAAATACATACATCTACAAACTACCTTTCAAAAAGCACTGGATCCCGAGGGGATACGAAAATGTTGGAATAAATTAATAGATGGGGAAATAAAACATTTATACAGTGCTACAGTTTATAAAACCCCAAGCGCCTTCATCAGGGGTACACAAACATGAAAAGAACAAATACGAAAAAAACAACAACACTAAAATACACGGCAATTTAAATAAAACTCTTTAAAAAAAAAAACTTATCGTTTGGCAGTGTTACAGGGATTGCTTACTTTCTTACTTTGAATAGACACTCTGGAGCCAAATGTGATACTAATAAAAGAACATATCTGGTTGGATGAGGGTAAAACTGTACGCTGACATTTAGTTAGGAAGAGAGCGTAAAGATGTGAAAAAGATAACACAAACCCTACCTCAGAACCTAAAACCTATAATCGATACTGCAGGATACAGTATAAAGCAACTCCAACGCTAATAATAACAATGAATAAGGCTAAACAAATAACATAAACTAAATGGAGATATTTTGATCAAGGGAAGTAACACAAGTACTAATAATAGAACAATCTGGTAAGATGAAGGTAAAATTGTACGCTGACATTTATGATATGTTATGAAGAGAGAGTGTGTGTGAGTGAATAACCCTACCTCAATACCTAAGACATAGAATCGATACTGCAGGATAAAGAAAAAACAACTCCAAAGCTAATTAGAACTATGAATAAGGCTAAAATAATATATAAATGGAGAAAATTGGATCAAGGGAAGTAATTAAAACCAGAGTACGTGTGTATACTTTAATATATTCTTTAAGATGTATCTAGTCCCCTTTGATGATTCCTACTGGATGTTTTGTGTTTAAGCGTCTTATCCAGTACGTTTCACGCAATTTACGTTCTGCGTCTATCCAATTTGGATTGTGTTCAGTGCATGTCAGAGACAAGTCGTTGAACGTGTGGCCTTCTGAGCTGAAGTGTTCGGCCGCTGGCAACCTAGTAAACCTACGTAATTTGCAATCGGAGCGATGGAGGTTGAATCGGAGGTACAACGCCTGCTTCTTTCACCGACATACTGTTTTTTTTGCAAATCAAGCACGTCATTAAGTAGATGACGTTTGAGGATTTGCAGTTTGTGACACTTTTGATTGTGTTTTTGGCACCGAGTGAAGATAAGAAATAGTTTGCGGGAGACATGTATTTACAAGTCTGACATCTCGATGTATGGCAAGGGCCTGACTGTCCTGTGGTCTGAGTATTAGAGTCGGGTTTCAACTTGGTCGACTTTTATACTGGATCAACAAACACAAACCCATATAAGGATAAGAAACATCTCAGGATGTATCCAGAATTGTACTGAACAACCACAACAGCTACAGCCAAAGAGTAAACCAATCTAGGGTATGACCAAAAACCCCGAAGAACGAAAGCTCATGCACCTACCTCCCTTGGCCGGGGTTTCAGTAGGTGCTATCATAGTGTACCAAGAGGTTGTCCAGTCATCGCACAAGTCTGAATTACTTTAATAAAATTGATTTATATCGCAATACAAGAATTCTCTGCACCACCGTTCTCTCTGGGAGCAGTCATAAATAACTGATTTGTTCACTAACTAAACTACTGGTCATTTATCATCAACCCCGAGTGACATTTAATTATTTCATATTGTCTTTAATGAGGTATTGCAAGCGTACTGATTTAAACCAGATGCTTTGTTTGAATGTATGGTGTTGTCACAAAATAATATTGAGTAGAGCGTATTGGTCGTACATAGCTCTTGTAAGCACTTGGCGACATCTGTCAGTCACATGCTAATCCATTGTTCAGTTGAAACAAATTCACCAGTTGTATGATATATTCATCTATCACGGAAAAGCGTGCAGTTTCATAGCGCCGGTAGAGTGAATACGGCAGGGCCGTTCAATAAGTTTATATGTGCGTTAATGCATGTAAAAGTATAGGTATTTTACAATCTATCTCTCTAACATGTCTAAAGGACAAAATTGTGTAAAGGTCCTTTCGTGTAGAATTTTAATACTGCACATTTAGCCACGTGTATCACGGAATAAACGTGGGAAATAATGTTTTGGGCGAAACGTTGGTTATAAAATGCATTGTTCTCCAGTCATGGTGGGGATTGATTGAAAGTTGCTTTGTTTGGTAGAAGTTGGAAACGGCGAAATTCATAGGCAATATGTGCCTAAGCCTCCCGGAGTGGAGCTAAGCCTTTAGGGTGTGTAGGCCCTCTAGGTGATTCGACACATGAATCAACGCATAACGTAACGAGCGGAGACGGTCCGCGTACCTGGACAACATGGCCAGGTTATAGAATCAACAACCCCCGGGACACGAGGTGGGCCCGTTATCAGTCCCTCACTGGAGGAACGTCATTCACAACACATTCGTCAACACATGTAAATTAGTATTTGACGGTCTAATTTGTTTTGTGGTGGAAGCAGACCATCCCCTTTTCCTGGGTAGAAAAACAGTATTGTACTCCTCACGCCATCCGTAAGAATCGACATGTCCTCCCCTACAAGTCGAACTCCCAGTGGAATTAGAACCCGCAGCGGTGACAGTAGAAGGTTTACAACACAACGTCGTTAACCCCTCAACCACGGAAGTAATAAAAAACGCGCTAACGCTCTCCTATTTAGCTCAAGCGATAATGCCATTCGCGTTAGAGCTGAGTTCAATTCTAGGTGGCGTTATATCATATTGGAAGCTTCATTCTTTCCATAATCTCCCTATGAATCGTTGTCCAATATTTAAACATATTATTTTTATATATAAATGATGACCTTGCTTTTTCAATACACGCCACTTAGTAATTTTTAAAGGCCATTTCTGTTAAAATAAGTTATTATTGACCTATTTGAGATCATTAATCAACTTTATACTTCACTGACCTGAGTTACATTACTTTTATGTTGATGAACTATCAACTGAGTTTTTTAAGAAAAACAATCCGTATTCCAGGAATAGAGTATGTACTTATAGGATATTAGTATCTGGATATATAGCGTATTAATATTGCGCGACTTTAGGAGAGGAATATTTATGCGCGAAAAAACGAGAGTATATATCCCAATATAAATCTAGTAACATTTTATTGCGTACGCATTTTTAAATTCGAACACTAAAATAGGTTGTAACATGTAATTTTCACCAAAAACATTTACTTGAAACAAACATATTGTCGTTACTTCGCGGGAATTTTCACAATGAAATCAACATTGTTTACATCACGTGACATACTTTCTTTGACGTAAACAAAAAATTGCACCAATCACAAACGAGTATACATTACACACCCAGTATGAGCGAATGTTACATTGAAAGTAAAGGGAGCTTGTAAATGTAAATGAATAACTTTGCTTACCTCTGCAAGACCCATAGTGACTGTAATGTCGTATAGATGCAAGGTAAACTTTTTCCTGTAACCATCTTTGTCGAAGCTGACTCTACCCGTTAGACCATCAAATTCCACCTTTGGACCATCCTCCTTGAAAATAAATACATTGACAATTAAAACACAAATATGCTCTATCATTTACAGAACGAGAATGTTATCTACATGTGTTCTTGTAAAAAAAAAGGAGTAGTAAATAAATGACTATTGACTAGTAAAGGAACACATGGCATCCATCCATGTGGGATGGTTTCAATCGTGCTGCGAAGCAGTGTACGAGATGTGCGAATGTTTTATGTGTTGTCACGCATCAGGGCAATTCAGGAATCTACACAAGTAACTGCTTTAGTTTGCATTAAAATGAAATGTCTCTTATGTGTATAATTTGTTTGGCTGCTGGGGAGAAACATGCGGGATGTTGGGGAAAAATATGTGCATATAACTAGCTCTGTTTTAAAAAAGGCTTGTGTTTTTGTTAGTACGGGATGTTGCTAGGAAGGGTGAGGGTTGGGGTGGGGGTTGGGATGGGGGGCTAGATATTTGCTCATAAATAGTTTCATTTAATATTGCAGTCAGTACATACTCTTTTACAATACATAGTTCTGTTTTAAGAAAAGGCTGGTGTATTTGTTATTTCGGGATGTTGGGGGTGGGGGTCGAAAATATTTGCTCATAAATAGTTCATTACGTGTTCCCGCCTTAATTACATTATGCGATGGGAAAGCTTATATTATCAGGATTTTATAACGGAAAGTTCGACAATAAAACACGTTTAAAAACATGTTTTACTAGAAAAAAGTGATAACCTGTAGAAAATTGCCTATTAAATTTTTAATTTTACAAAATGCAATCTTTTAAGCCGAAATTAAGGTTTTATTTCATTCCATAGCTAAACCCGTTTTCTCTTCTTGGAGAAGGGGTTGGATGGGGTATGAAAGTTAATACTCGGACCACGTAATGTTCATTTAATATTGCAGTCAGTACTTACTCTTTTACAATGACATATGTCGGAAATGTAATAAAGCTAATATAAACAGACTTTTTATATTACTGTGAAACACGCAAAACACAAGGCATGCAATTTGCACTTTTGCGAAACTATGTTACCCTATTCACCATTGATCAAAGAATATACTTCAAACAGTATCATACCCTACATATCTGATTTATTATATGTCAAAGTTATCGCCAAACATGCGATCAGCAAACATATAAACACATTAGGTGATTTATTCGTTATCAAAATTAACACTACTACGCGATCAGTAAACATATTAACCCATCAGGAATTGTTTATAGGGGGCATGTCTTAACTGTCGAAATTAAACTGTAATATTAGTCCCTCGCATAATCGTTTTTATACTACGTTCAGGGCCGGAGCTGGCCTGAAGTGCAGATATAGGCCGAACAAATTAGTGGGTCCGGTGGCATGCTCCCCCGGCTTTTTTCTTAAACTTAAATACGCAATGGTGCGTTTTGGCTTACATCTGACGCAGTGTGTGGTATTTGAAGAAATATTATTTTAACAAATTCGAGAATTACCATTTGACAGAGTTGAATTACATACACTGTAAAATCAAATAAGAAATAAATGTTGACACTTAACCCCCCACCCCATCTGGCTTCAGTTTTGATTGCGTTTTTGAACTTTTCATTTAATTTATTTTTTCAAATTGATGTATATGCCCGGGCCTATATGGCCTAATAGTAGCTACCCCGACGACGTTATTATTAGCGGAATATATTAAAGGGACACAAGTCCATTTTAACTTTCAACTTGCTTACTAAGATTTTTTTTTAGATTTAAATTGTCTTCTTTATTCTACCAAAATGTTAATAGAATATATTAAAACAATGTTTTTTTGAATTATTGTAATAAATAATATTGTTGAATACAAATATACAAGTAATGTAAAAAACTAACGGGACGCCGTTAGTTATTTCAAACATATTTATTTTACATCGATTGCGAAACAAGTTATTGCAACTTAGATTAATCACTCTCGATGGCTTCCTGGGTAGAACCAGTACTAAGCAATGTGGAATAATTATCTTGCTCAAGGATAAATAACGTGGCCGCGGCGAGGATCGAACCCACGACCTCTCGATTCTGAGTTCGGCGCTCTACCACTGGACCACGCACTCCGTTAGTTAAAAAAACAAAGCAAATCAATATTGCCGTGTGTCCCTTTAATGCTAGAAAAGGCAGTAAATTAAATGGAGATTGTTTAACTGCTGGTTCGATATAAGGAAATCCTTCACAAGATGGTAGGCGTGTGTTTTTTCATGAAAACGAGTATGCAAGTGAGTGAAAAACAAAACACGGTTAACATCGAGTGAAGGATTTCCCATAATCAAACCCAGCAGTTAAATAATCATTTTTTTTACAATTTAAATATTAAGCGATTTTAACCGAAATTATTCGCTTTATTGAACGTTATCTGCGGATGACGTCGACGTCAGCAACCCTTTATTGACGTCATGACTCACAGTCGCAGTTATTCTTGTGTTCGGAGTTAGTCATTACTATTTAGCGATTATGGATATTTTTTCACCTAGAAATCCCAACCTTTCACCCATAGAAATGTAGTAAATAATATATACCGCACTGCTTTTTAAAATATTCATCATATTAGTGCCATTGTGAGGACTGACGTAACTGCTGTCTGTGCACTTGACATTCTGTATGTTGTAAGGAGGATATCCATTGTGGCCATATCCAGTCTGCCGCTTGTCTAGTTGCTTCAAAGCTCTCATAAATAAGTCTACTGCGTCTATAACCAGAGCTGGTTCAAGCTTAAATGAGAAAAAACGACCATACAGAAATCACAGCAGCCAAATGCAATAGCACCGTAGATCTGTACCACAAACAAAAAGCACATTAACTATACAATGAACAGGACAATACACAATACAAAGAGTGGTGAAGACAGGACAATACACAATACTACAAAGAGTGGTGAAGACAGGACAATACACAATACGAAGAGTGGTGAAGACAGGACAATACACAATACTACAAAGAGTGGTGAAGACAGGACAATACACAATACAAAGAGTGGTGAAGACTGGACAATACACAATACAAAGAGTGGTGAAGACAGGACAATACACAATACAAAGAGTGGTGAAGACAGGACAATACACAATACTACAAAGAGTGGTGAAGACAGGACAATACACAATACAAAGAGTGGTGAAGACAGGACAATACACAATACAAAGAGTGGTGAAGACTGGACAATACACAATACAAAGAGTGGTGAAGACAGGAAAATACACAATACTAAGTGTGGTGAAGACAGGGTTACCGACTTGGAACGGTCAGTAGGCAATATGGCCCACCGATCAGCTTAAATCGAATTTAAGTGTACACAACCTCGCTATTATCCTGTAATCAGCGGTCCAATTGACAAGACAGTGTAAATAAAAGTACATCCCATCAAAAGGATACATCTAACAATAAAGACGAATTAATACAGCATTAGTACAATTTGTCATTATAAAAATGAAATAAAAATAAAAGATAACATTTTATGTATTTAAACTCGTGTTTATATGGAGAATAAGCTTTTTATATAACATGCATATATACATGCCATACTGTATTACCATACTGTATTGTCTTACCATGCTCTGTATTACCATACTGTATTACAGAGCCAAGTTATCAAAGCATGGTACAATAAGATATGTTATACTATCACTTCTGGGACCCGTTTTATGAAACAACTTACGACCATTTTGATCGTAAATCAATTTCTTAAATGCTTCACTATCAATTACAATTTTCAAATAAACCTGATTTCATTTCATTTTCTTATACATGTGATATTTTTGCACTACGTGCACACATAATTGTCTACATCGAATGATTTGGTGAAAAAAGTGAACGATTTTAAGATGTGAGACTTATTTTAAGATGTTAAATAAAAAAGGGCCCTGGCAGATGTATTTGTGGGTTATACTATTTTTGAAAATATAGCAAATTAAAAGTTAGTCATACGTAAACACAATAGTACGGTGTCCTGTTAGGGCCATGTTACCATCGCATCTTACCATCGACCATCGCATCTTACCATCGACCATCGCATCTTACCATCACATCTTACCATCGACCATCGCATCTTACCATCACATCTTACCATCGACCATCGCATCTTACCATCGAGCATCGACCTAGGTCGATGCTCGATGGTAAGATGCGATGGTAACATGGCCCTAACAGAACACCGTACAATATAATATTCAACGCACATTGTTCGTTTGAAAGTAGGGGTGAATTCAGAGTGCAGTATATAAATCATATAACGGAAATACCCGTGTTGCGTTTCTTTTTCCTTTGGTATAGTTATGAAAACTATATAGTACATGGACAATTGAATACAGCCATTACGGAATCATTGCACATTACTACCCGATTATCAATTTTTTCATATCAATCATACAAGGGTTAGTAAGTTTGGTAATTGGGATTTCATCTGTTTGGTCTATCTATTACGCGTGTTACATGAGTATGTACTGTACTAACATCATATTCCCACATTTATGAAAGGAAGTGACGTCATGCCTTGTTGCAATGTTTCCATGATTTGTGAACAAAGTCAATTGCTTTCACATGGAATCGTTATAAATAAGTGTTATCACAATTTGTTATTGATTGACTTATATTCATTTTCCCATTATCCACAAATATTAACAGCACACAACATAGTGCTGATGGCATATATTAACTTTATTGGGACTTCATTTATTTTTATCAATTTCGAGGTATGACTTGATCACGTTAAATGTATAATATTTAGAATAGAAATAAAATCACTTGCAGGTACGTATTTCAATTATCCCCCAGTTGCGTTAATGCAACCGATGGGGGCACAGGATTTCTTACAAAATAATATTAACCATATCAAAGGCCAACTAGTTTTACTCCTAGACAATTACTGTATGCTTATATACATCACGTCAAAACCTTCATGTTAAACCTGCATGTCGGATAAGATTTCTGTCATTTAGAAAACGCATCTCAACAGATAACGCAAAGTGAAATTAAACTTATATGAACAATCAGTAATTATAAAAAATCTGGTACAAATATGTATATATGAAAATATGTACAGGGTTCACCTTTAACACCGTTTTCCAGTGTTGTCCTGTCAGTACTTACTGGTATTTTTTCCGGATCACGTGCGTTTGGCCATTCCCATTTTTTCCATTCTCGAAAACTGTCTTCTTTGGAATTTTGTTTCATTAATTTTGTGTAGTTTAAGAGTTGAAACCCTGTTATATTGATGCCACCATTTCTGAAATGTGTCAGGGTCATTTCTTCTATTCTCTGAAAACATAATATAAAATTATTCTTAATTAAAGCTATACATATTATACAGTCCCTATAAATATATGTCCTTTACACGAAAACAAACAGTGTGTATCATAAGGTAATGTTGCTAGGCCGGGATTATATGTTTTCTTGTTTTTGAATATTTACAGGTACATGTACGTGCCCACCTACTCTTACTATGGAATACATTGCAGTAACAGTTAAATATTGTTGTAGTATGGTCACTGAAATTCCTTTTTTATTTGCACATTTGTAAATCGTTTAATTGAAAATGACACCTGTCAGAATAAATGGTATACTCTAACTACCAGTTATTGAAAGTTAGAGTATGGCAGACAGCTGAAATGGACATGCTACAAAACAAATATAGTATGGTCTCATCTCGTTGGCTGGTTTGAACACCTCGATGGGTTACGCCCATCTCGATTTTTAAATCAACCAAGTCGATGAGACCATACTCTATCTATTACTTATTTACATTCTCGATGGATAGACTCAGATACATGGGGCCGACTGGTTTACATTTCCATAAAACGCATTACGTGGTGCGAGTATTAACGTTCATACACAATCCAACCCCTTAAAAACGGGGTTGGTTGGGGTATGAAATAAAACCTTATTTTTGGCTTAAAAAGTTTGCGTATTGTCAAATTAAATCATTTAATAGGTAATTTTAAACAGGTTATATCATGATGTCAGTAAAAAAAATGTTTTTAAATATGTTTCATTGTCGAAATATCCGTTATAAAATCCTGCTTATAGAAGCTTTCCCATCGTTAAATGAAATTAAGGCAGGACCACGTAATGTAACGAGGTTGACAAGTGTATTGGTGAAGGACATACCGAATGAATCCAGTGGTGCCGGATAATCCACCGATCTTTTTAGACTTTTTATAAGAAGAACATGTCTTTATACGATGACGAAATAGTGAACATATCTGCAGTACTGTTAATTAAAATGCATAAAAGTGTAAAAAAGACTGCAGATACACTCAAATAATATACCGAACTGTTAACATACCAACTCTCCAAGAAGGAAGTGAAACTTATGATTTTCAACTTGAGAGTCGTTTTTCTGAAAAGAGACAGGATACAATACTCAAATATTATTTATATGGTTTTATTTAATTTAAAAGCAAATAAAACCATTATTAACAAAGATAAAAAAATGCAAAAACAGAATGTTAGTAAAGTCTCTATGATATTAAAACATATACTCCTGTTTACACATTTAAAAACGCAACATTTTTCATTTTCGATTATTTTTAGTCCGCTGTAGTTGTTTTTCAAATTATGTTAGTAGTACGCAAGTCTTTTTGTCCCAAAGATTAACACTTGGCGATAAACAGTTGCATAATATTTGCTCTACTTCTTTCAGTTAAAACACATTTATGTTTAACATCTTGAACTTCTCTGAAAATACCAAGTGTTGCGTTTTCAAATGTACTGAGTATATATGTACAAACCTCTTGAATTGCATTTCTTACATTTAGCAGCAAGCAGTGATATTTTGTACTATAAATAAAGGTATTATTTGTGGTTTATGACGTCGTACACATTCTGTTTACAAATGCTACATATAGCATTTTAACTGGTCTGCTCACTTCTGTATTGTGAAAAAAGCCACACAATGTCTCATTAAAGCTTTGGAATTAAGGAAGATTTCATTTATATCTATATATATCTATTTGATAATGAGAAAAGTATAAAACTAAATGAAGTAGATCTAATTTGGATTATATAAAAAATACTTTGTATTATACACATAAATAAAATGAGCAGATCGATAGGATACTCTAGATACCAATCTATATATATCAACCGGACACAACTAGGGAGGTCACGAGGAGCACCTCGACATTATATCGTGGAATGTAAATGGACTTTGCAGAAAATTAGCAGACACTGATTTTATTGACTTTATAAAGCACTATGACATCATATTTTTTTCAGAAACTTGGTTAAATAAAAATAACATCTTAAATTTAGAGATACAAGGATTCGTTTGTGATCACATATTTGGAAATAAACACCAAATGTTAGAAAAGGACGATATAGTGGTGGAATATCCATTTATTACAAAGACAGATTAAAAGGAAAAATAACAATTATTGAAAAAAATCAGTGTGGCATTATGTGGGTTAAATTATCACATGATTTATTTGCATTTGATTATGATGTATATTTATGTAACATGTATATATTACCAACAAACTCCAACGTTTTAAATAATGAAGAAATTGATTTTTTCGAACAACTTGAAATAGGTATTGAAAAATATAGTAATCAAGGTAAAATTTTCACAATGGGTGACCTCAATAGTAGAACATCGAATTTACCTGATCTTCTCGATTTTGACCGATATTTACTCGATAGTAAACACGGAAATCATTCCTCCACGAGTAAATAAAGATCACGTGATCGATATGAATGGGCGTCGTTTACTTCAATTATGTCAAACAACTGGACTGATAATTGCGAATGGGCGTTTGTTTTCAGATAGTAATTTGGGAGAATTCACGTTTTGTTCCCATACAGGTGGTATGAGCACCGTAGATTATCTATTACTTAATTTCTCAGATTGTAGTTGTATTTCAAACTTTAAGATATTAGATTTTAACGAATTTTCTGATCATGCGCCAGTATATACTTGTTTTAAAACAAAACTAGCACGAAATAATGCACCTGCCCCGACAAAGTAAATGAACCGATGCAAAATAAAATCGTGTGGGACGAGTCCAAGATCAACTCGTTTAGAGACGTACTCATGAATAACAATGAGCGAATGCAAAGCATGCTCGACGATGTAAACATAAACAATAATCAAATCGACGACATAGTCAATTCGTTCACAACTTACATGTATGACAGCGCATTCAGCGTATTTGGTAAATCTTATAAAAAACAAAATAAATCGGAGGAATCTGACTTTAATAATAAAGACTGGTTTAACGGAGAATGTTATCAAGCTAAGCACGATTTTAAAACAGCAAGAAATGCATTTGTAAAAGAAAAGAATGACGCAAACAAACATGTATTTCTTTCAACGCGCTCTATTTATAATCGCGTGAAACGGAAATCTAGAAACAAATATAAAATAAGTGAAGGCAAACGATTACAAGCTTTAGCAAAAAAACAACCTCGAAACTTTTGGAAATCTTTAAAAAAGAAATATAAAAACAAATCAGCTGACGCAAAAAATTTAAATATCACAGATCTATTCGATCATTTTAAAAAAATGTACGGAAACGCAAACGAGTCAGAACAACAGCCTCCGGACATAGAAGGTATATTCGATCAAGAATTAGACGCGGAGATAACAGAAAACGAACTACGAGCCGCGATTTTCCACCAGAAGAATCATACATCTTGTGGATTGGATAATTTAAATAGCGAAATATTTCAATCATGTTATGATATAATCTCACCATTTCTATTAAAACTGTATAACCGTCTGTTAAATAACGGTGAATACCCTGTAACATGGGGTGAAGGAATTATCATCCCAGTCTTTAAAAATGGAAATAATGATGATGCAAACAATTATAGGGGAATCACACTTATAAATGTATTGGGAAAAATATATTCTCAAATTTTACTTAATCGTGTCACTATATGGTCAGACAAATACGATAAGATATCGCAAAACCAGTTTGGATTTCAAAAGGGTAAATCTACTGTAGATTGTATATTTGTATTTTATTCTATTATTGCAAAGGTGTTAAGCTTAGGAAAAAAACTGTATTGTGCTTTCATAGACTATGAAAAAGCATTCGATAGAATAGTCCGCTCACTTTTATGGCATAAGCTTTTAGCCCAAAATATAAGTCTTAAAATTGTAAATGCCATTAAATCTATGTACACTGTGGTAAAGTCATGTATACGATATAAGTCTACTTTATCAGACTTTGTGGAATCACATATCGGAGTGAAACAAGGAGATCCGAGCTCTCCTCTGATGTTTATGATGTTTATAAACGATATTGTATCAAATGTTAACTCTGATTTAGAAGACATTTTTACGATAGATGCTCTTAAAATATTCATGCTTCTTTACGCGGACGATGCAGTAGTCTTTGCTTTATCTCCCGATACGTTACAGTCTATGTTGAACGATATAGAATCATATTGTCATACATGGGGTCTGAAAATAAATACAGCAAAAACAAAAATAATGATTTTTGAAAAAGTTCGTCACACTACATATGAGTTCATACTTAATAATATAACATTATAAATAGTTAATTCCTTTAAATATCTTGGGATTCACTTTTATAAAAACGGTAATTGGTTTAGAACGCAAAAAAGATTGGCACAACATGCATCGTTTGCACTGCATAATCTTTTCTCTGTTTTTAATCGAATAGAATTACCCATTTCTGAGAAATGCAAGCTGTTTGACACTTTAGTGGCGTCTGTATTAAATTATAGTTCGGAAGTTTGGGGATCACATGATGCAAAAGACGTCGAACTTATACATACAAAATTTTGCAGGAAGATTTTAACTGTAAAAAGGTCGACAAATCTTACAGGTTTATATGGTGAACTAGGTAGAGTTCCGCTCTATATAAAGAGAAAACTAAGTATGGTAAAGTATTGGAATAAATTATTGAAATTAGGAGATAACAGTATTGCTAAGAAAATATATAAATTACAAAAAAGCGACGCAGATAATAATATATCATATAACGGGTCAAACTGGGCATTCCAAATAAAATCAATATTGGAGACGTTAGGTATGACAAATATTTGATTAAATCAATATGATATAGAACACATTAACTATGAACTCATCCAACAAAGAATATTAGACATATATCATCAAAGCTGGTATGCAAATATAAATAATTCTAACAGACTTGTTACTTACTGTCGTTTTAAGCACGATTTTAACTTGGAACATTATTTAGATATTGATATGGAGAAACAATTTAGTATAGCTCTTTTCAGATTTAGATTGTCTTCGCATAACCTCGCCATAGAAAGCGGAAGATATGAAAATATTCATAGGGATGAAAGAAAATGCAGATTTTGCAATATGAATTTTATTGAAAACGAATACCACTTTTTGCTTGTTTGTCCAATTTATAGAGAATTAAGACATAAATATCTTAAACCTTATTATTGCCGATGGCCAAATTTGAACAAGTTTGATTCGCTTATGACATCAAAGTCAAAATGTACAGTTGTAAACTTAGCTAAATTTATATTCTATGCTCTCAAATTAAGAAATAGTACATAAAGGAAATTTCCTGATGTTAAATTCTTATTTTTCATTATAGCGATTTTGAAATAATGTGCTTCTCAGTAAATCTGATATGATGTAATTGTATGTTTATTTGTTTAATATGGATAAGTGTTCATGTTCTCACTATCTTCATACTTTCATGTAATTGTGTAGGCTATAAACATGTGTTGTATGTTTAATTGCTGAATAAAGATATTGTTATTGTTATTGTTATTGTTATATACAATAAGAACCTGTTCGCAGTTCCTAAATGTAATCGAGTGAAATATCTTCAAAACAACGACATTGACTAAAACGTCTAAAAATATATAAAGAAAACCTTACCATTCGCAAAATAACATCTTCTGCTCGCTCCGTGGGCACATCAAGAAATACTCTTATTTCAGTCTTTTTATCATTCTTTAAATGGAGATCTTTTAGAATTTCGAAGCAATTTCTCGTATCCGTCACCCGCTTAACGTCTATATCAATCGTGTGTTCGCGGATGTTTACTACCTGGAATAGCTGCTGAAGGCGTAATAATCCTGCAAACACATTTATTTATAAAAACACAGTCTATATCAATCGTATGTTCGCGTATGTTTGACTACCTGGAATAGCTGCTGAAGGCGTAATAATCCTGCAAACACATTTATTTTATAAAAACACAGTCTATATCAATCGTATGTTCGGGATGTTTACTACCTGGAATAGCTGCTGAAGGCGTAATAATCCTGCAAACACATTTATTTTATAAAAAACACAGTCTATATCAATCGTATGTTCGCGGATGTTTACTACCTGGAATAGCTGCTGAAGGCGTAATAATCCTGCAAACACATTTATTTTATAAAAACACATAGTCAACATTGTAGCTCAGCACATAAAGCACAAAAAGGAGAACATAGGGTATATTTGAAATGAATGGATTCAAGTTTTAACGGATCATCATCGCACTATAGAGAGAGAGCGAATGGCTACTGAAAAATCCCGATTCACCCTACCGAATAAATCCGCATAGTTTCATTTTGACGTCATGCAAGAATCACTCACGATCAACAGGGCTACGTTGTGCGGTGACGTTTTGAACCTCATATTCCTTTCACAAGACAAGCACTTTGCCATAGGATACGTCTCCCGTTCTCCTTCTTTATCTGTTACGGACTTTCCATTCCATACACTAGTTTATCAATACTAGGTGCTAAATCTACAGCATTTTAGGAAGATATCACTAGAAAGTTTTAATTCTGCCTCATTTTAGCCATCATGAATCGATCCACCAAAGTTTTATTGGTGTCAAACAAACATGAAATTAAAAAAAAATCAACCTGGTAAATATTGTTAATTTCATTTTAAATTGCAGATATTGGAACAATCAGCAAATAAAGCTTGAAGACATCTTGCAAGTTGTGTTTGCTCTCTCTGACATGGACAAAATATTACAATGGGACACTGTGGGACGTTAATTGTGATGCTAGACATACATACCTTCATCCGTGTCATAAATATATAGGATATGGTTCCAGCCATACTTGATGATAACGTCAAGCAGCCCGTTGATATACATCGGCCTCATGAACAACTGGAACGGCCCATGATTCGATGAATTTTGCGCCATACTGAGGGCTATGAAAGGCACCTTGAATGTGTTGCTATATGATTGTATCGTTGATAAGGCAGATGCATTTGACACTCCAATGATGCCATAAACTCCTTTCTTTAGCAACGCACACACTGAAAGAAACCAATTACAATAACTATTTCCAGCAAAAACTTCTGATAAGTTCAAAGAGCGTCACAATCGATATTAAAAAAGTTTAAACTAAAAACTCATTCATTAGCAATGCACACACTGCAAACAACAACAACAACAAACAAACAAACAAATATTTTTTGTTTGTATGGTGTTTTACGTCATTTTCAACACATGTACGGTTATATGACGGTCGATTGTTCTTGTGATGGAGGCAGACCACCCACTTTTCCTGGGTATAACCAGTACTGTACAACTCCCACCATCCGCGACATTTCCTCATTTACAAGTCGAGCTCCCAGTGGGATTCGAACCCGCAGCGGTGAGAGGCGACGGTTTACAAACTCAACGTCGTTAACCATTCGGTCACGGAGACGGTTGAAACAAACAAACAAAAAGCACAAAAAAAACCCAAAACAAAAAAAACAAAAAAAACAACAAAAAAACCCTTAACAAACAAACAAAAACTACAACAACAAAAACTACAAAAATGAGAAAAGAATATACTTTCCGGCTTCAACTGGTGGAGGAAGACCCCAGGCAGTTAAGTGAACAAAAACCAAACATTGTGCATGCCTCTTTTTGCAAAGACGGTCCCACATTGGTCAATAAACATTGTTTCCATTATTATAGTTTGTGTTTCAAATAAGCGGTGAGTGAAATGTAGGAAGATTAGATGGCCTTTATAACCAGGTAGCTATCACGCAGATGTTCAATGTATAATGTAGTCCTTGTTCGGATGTGAACACTATTAAACACAGGCATGACGACGTCTATCTAAATCCTGAAAGGGGGAGGGGGTGGGGGGGGGGGGGGGTTGGGGGGGTGTGTGGGTGGTAACGTTTGATGTTTGTCTTCAATCTCGTCTTGTCGTGCCTTTTATTACACAGTTTTATAAAATGTGTTCAAAAGAAGTTATGACCCTCTCATTTTGCGCTGGATGGTTAGTAGTTGAGCCGTTTACAGTTCGCTACAATGCTTTCTTCTTTGTTCTCGTCATGCCCGTATTGGTGTATTCTCTTGTTCTCATGTCCTGGAATACTTACTTTGTGGCTTTTTAAGCGTATTTTTGTTTTCAAATATAAATGATCATATTTGTGCTATATTTGTATTGCCTAATAATGCTGCTAGGTGTGTTAGAGGCTATAGCCTGGCGCATACTTCTTTATTTACACTGTCCCGTTTCATTGGGATGACAATAGGGTAAGAGTGAGGTTTGGTGCACACTGGAACCGGCTTTAAACCCCAGCGGCCCTTTTGCCACTGAATATTCCAAGGCGGTAACCTTATTATCAACCCTTTTATGTTTGTGATGTCACATTCCTTGCCGTTTATGTATCCTTTTAATTGTTGTTTGTTTCTATGTGTGGTTTTGTGGGTTGTGGTTCTAGAATGTTACCTACTTAAATGCCCGAATTCGTCATGCGCTTGTGAACACGATATACTCCTATATAGGCATGCTATTGTAGCCTTGAATAATTAATGGTTCTATGGTATGTAACTCTGTATGGAATAAAAAGTACAACTGGTTGTGTGAGTCTGACCCCTTAGTGCCCACGGAAATATTGGTTTTATCAATACTCGGGAACCAGATTCCAAATTCGATGTCGCCGAAGTGCGCTGCACTAGAACCTTAAAAACTCCATATACCACATCGCATTTTAATTAATGTGATAGAGATAAAACAAGGTATTATCGATGTCAAGCATACATTTATTTGTCAAAGCAACTAATGAAAAGCAATAATAGTTACACTAATCAAACTTCCTAAGTACCCACCTAAGAATATGTCAATTATATTTTCATTGGTTTATGTATTTTATGCTTGATTGGAGATACGATTGAACTGCAAAATAATAAGTTTGCATCGTCTTCTCTGATTGCACGAACACATTTAACGTTTCCAGTTACATCGACTTGAACACTTTAAATGTGTTCGTGCAATCAGAGTAAACGATTTTTCTTAGAAATAAATTATAACACATACAAATGGGTAGTTAGGATTTTGTTAAGCACTCTGAATTAGAGCAGCTTTCGATGTGAAATCTTGTTTTATGAGCATTGCCATTACAATTGCGTTAGCCAAAGAAATGTTCGAAATATTTAATGTTAACGCCGAATTAAAGTTACTTGAATTTCAAACAATATTCAATTAAAAGAGAAGTAATTTAGGATTATCCATGTTTCATTTTATTGTAGACGAAACATCTGCAATAAATGGAACAAACTTCTATATTTGTTATGTTATTTCCTATCATTTTAAGAAGTTTATATCGTTAAGCGGACTTCGATTCATGTTATGTGTTTTATTAGACATTTCGTGTTGTCATATAAAAAGAAGGGCAACTCTCAAAAGATGCAACAATGTAAACAAAAAACACATATTTTACAAACTATTGGTCAAAGAAAAATAACATATTTAAACTAAGAAAATTAGTTAAAATACAAAAGTGACTAATAAGGAATTTCGTTCAGATAATTTTATGTAGAATGTTTACTTTGAAATTATAATGTGATTTAGTTTTTTTTAATCCTTTGTTTCGAACTATACGTATCGACTAAATTTATAGCAGTAAGCAATTGAATTGAATTCTTCTTCAACACAATAATTATAGCAAATTATGTCGGGCCTCCCAATAGGGAGGGGATTGATACAAATGAAGCCGGTAGCCGTGCAACAGGGAGGGGATTGATACAAATAAAGCCGGTAGCCGTGCAACAGGGAGGGGACTGATACAAATGAAGCCGGTAGCCGTGCCCCTCTCTTTCCATCGAGTATATATATGCGGTTAATGACAAACTCCGATATACTCCGACAACCTCCCGGTTTACGTCCCCATCTAAAATGCATTGCCTACTAAGAAAACACAGAGGCAATCCTGTTGCGACGATGACATTTCTTTGGTGTATCCTTAAGTGAAACATATTCCATTAGCCTCGTCCGTCTGAATTGGAAATAAACTGGGCGATTCCGTATTGGAATCTAATTTCCGAGTACGTTAAATGTACTTCATGCAAACATTGTTTATATTCAAATATAAACTGTGTTTTCGTGAATATCTGAATATTGGCATGGCTGGCACAATTACTGCTATAGTATGGTATACAATGAATGCAACATACATATGATCATACAATGTGTTTTCACTTATATGTCAGATTCATGACACTTGATCCATGTTATTGCTAAAATCCGATCGTTGGAGATCGCTTTATACAGATATCGGTGTTACATTCTCAAAAACTTTTCTTACTTTAATTTCGAATAGGTGGTTCCACTACTTCGGCCTTGAAATGTTTTGAGTATTGTTTAATCACCCTTAGGATAATTATGTTGTCTGCTTTTTAATTTAGTCGTTTGACCGTTACTTGTGATACACAGGCTTCATAACCTTTGATCCCAACTATATTCCATTTTGTTTATTTCGCCCATTGTTGTCGCTTTTAGGGCAAAGCATTTTGTTAGAAACAAACGCACTGGGAACATACGACGCGGGCCATGGACTGGAATGAAAATACCTTACTTATCAAAGGTTCCATATGCAATTTTTGCGTAGGGAATTTGATCTTTTTTATTTCTATTTTAGCTCTACCCAGATTTTAATCGACGATTTTATTCCCATTTCCTTTCCAAATAAAAAAAAATTGCTTTTCCGATTTTTATTTTTTATTTTTCCCCACCCCTGCGCCACTTTTCTGTCTCAATGGTTCGTAAAAGGGGTAATAACAAAATAAATAAAGGCTTAACTGTATTACAACTCACCTTCATACCGAATCAGATATCATGCGAATATCTAACATTTTGGACTACAAGCTAATGGTATTGATTGCGTATGAAACTAGGTGCGTCAAGACATAAATCATATTGTCGATTCGGAGATCTCCATCCAGACAAAATAGTGCGCTAACACTTAACCGTACTACGTCTCATTTGAAACACAAACTTTCACACAATGAGGGTTAATATATTGATTTTATAATATCGTTACATTTAAGTTTCCATGGCAACAGCACGCGTCTCAGTCTTTTCCGCTCTACTGATATGTGAAATATCAAAAGTTCCCAGAGATGCATGGAAATCAAAAGTCGACCTCAATAGAAAAAAACTAAGCAATAGATCATACTACTGTAATACGGCAAAGCAAATAATTAAACTATGGCTTAAGATTATTAAATATCATGCTATAAAATTTAACTATGTTGCTCGATACATTTTGCTATAGTTTTTAGTTCTTATAGTTTTAGTTCTTATGGGATGGCGAGTTGTCCGTCGTCCTTCGTCTGTTAACTTTTACCTCGTTAAGGCGATAGGGCCTTTATTTTTTACCCGATCTTTACCAAACATTAACAGATTGTTTTAAAATCAATGAAAGCTCGGACAAGTTCGAAAGCCGGCCGTATCGGACCAGTAAGAGCGGAGTTATGTCCCTTGATGTAGTTGAAAATATTATATTTTGCCTCGTTAAGACGATAATGCCTTCATTTTTTATCCGATCTTTACCAAACTTTATTGGATTGCTACTATCGATAAAAACTCGGACAAGTTCGAAAAACAGCCAGATCGGAACAGTAAAAACGGAGTTAATGCCCTTGATTTAGTTATTGCCTCGTTAAGACGAGCATGATAAAAACCCACAAAGAAACAAACAAAATTAAAAATTAAAAATACGAAATGTACTGTTTGTAAACACGCAGACTTAAGCGCCCTTTCTAATGGCGTAAGGGAAACACAATTTGCCTGGATTGACAGTAGAGATCGTTTTAACCCAGACAAGAAAAGAGTAACCATTGAAAACACAGTATGCCCCACATATTGAGAAAAGAAAAACTGCATTATTGATAACCTTTAACTAATGCACTTAGGCGAATATCGTAGCAACACTGGGTCGTGGCAAATGCGTTATTGTCAATCATTGCATGTGTGTGATGTCAGATACCATGCCTGTTATCGCACTTTATGCTTTGTGATTGACCCCTCCACAGTCAGTCACTACGTTTCACTTTTCTCTTGTGTGATGGCCTGACAAACCTCGTGGGACTCCATGATTGCTACTTCTGAAACTCTGAAAGGGAGTTTGGCGCATAAACTTTCGTTCATCGGGTTTCCTGGTCGTACCCTAGGTTGGTTTTCTCTTTGGCTGCTACTGCTGTGGTTCAGTAAAATTCTGGATACATCCGGCGTTGTTTCTAATTGTTTTTTTTTGTTTTTTTCTATACTTTTAGGTGTAGCACACCCATTGTAACACAGGAAGTGTCGCATAATGGCGGTCAATAAATAATCCTCATTTCTTTTTGTAAAAAAAGGCATTTTCAATAAATAATTCTCATTTCTTTTTGTAAAAAATGGCATTTATACTAATTTAAAGTGCTATTTTTTGTTTATATAACATTGTTGATCTATTTGTTACATTTTTCAAGCATTGTCATGTTAAAATTGTGAGTTTGTATTTTGTTTTGCTTATATGGAAATGAGTGTATGAATACAGTATTTTGGCATCTCAGTGTTTATATTTTTAAAGGGAGCATTCATTCATGAGACAAGTATTTTCTTAGAAGATACATGACCCCCATTTTTCTGTGGATTTTTTCGTCAGCATATGTGTCATTTGTGATGAGAATGTAAGTTATTCATTTTTAATTTGGGCCCAGATATGAATGACAACATGGCATTTACATTTTATTTCACACACACCTCAATGCAACAATCAATGGGCGTGTTATACCTTTACAATAACATATACGTGTATCGTTTCCTAATTTCTCTGAATGTGGACTTTATTGTTAGAGATCCTTTAACTGGGATGTACTTTTATTTACACTGTCTTATCAATCTGAGCGCTGAACAAATGATCATAGCGAGGTTGTGAACACTTAAAATCGATTTCAGCTAACCAGTGGACCATATTGCCTACTGACCGTAGGGTACGATTGAGAATTGGTGCACTGATTTAAACTCCAAGCGGCCCTTTTGCCACCGACTGTTCCAAGGCGGTAGCCATATTGTTTACCCTTTTATGTTGATGGTTTCGCAAACTTTGTTTCTATTTGAGTTACTTCTGTAAATTCTTAAGCGAGACACTTCATTTAGGAATCTCTTCTATAGTAAGGGTAGACTCGGTTTTATTGAGTGTGTTCATGAGAGGTAATTATAAGATGCAGCAACTCTCACGCCTCCTGGCACCGGCTTAAGCGATATTCTACTTTAAAGCAGCACAGAATGGGCTTGTTGATCTCAAAGGACCAGTAAATATTAACACTTCTGATTTGTAGTCGGAGCGACTTTTTACGACCGCCACACAGCAATGAACAAACGCTAGTATGAATGTCAATAAATACTGCAAAGGTGATCCCTTGGAAGCAACAAACACAAACAAGAGAGAAAAGTGGCATACTCGGTTTGATTGAGTCAGTTCATGAGGGGTAATTATAAGATGCAACACCTCCCACACCTCCTAGCACCGGTTTAAGCGATATTCTACTTTAAAGCAACACAGAATGGGCTTGATGATCCCAAACGACAGGTTTTACATGAAAAAGACGTATGAATTTTTCAACACTTTTTTGTACAATTGTATATGTCATGCTGTATGTTTTTGTGTAAAACAAGACTTAGAATATGCAACGGCGTGTGTTTTATTTTCTACCTTGTGTTTTATTTTCTACCTATTTCGAAATGTAATCAACACTATCAAAAAGTGCATACGGGTCAGCTGCAGCTTGCAGCTATTATTATACTCGGGTACATATTAAACATCTGCCAGCTTGCAGCTATTATTATACTCGGGTACATATTAAACATCTGCCAGCTTGCAGCTAGTATTATACTCGGGTACATATTAAACATCTGCCAGCTTGCAGCTAGTATTATACTCGGGTACATATTAAACATCTGCCAGCTTGCAGTTATTGTTATACTCGGGTACATATTAAACATCTGCCAGCTTGCAGCTATTATTATACTGGGGTACATATTAATCATCTGCCAGCATGCATCTATTATTATACTCGGGTACATATTAAACATCTGCCAACTTGCAGCTATTATTATACTCGGGTACATATTAAACATTTGCCAACTTGCAGCTATTATTATACTCGGGTACATATTAAACATCTGCCAGCTTGCAGCTATTATTATACTGGTGTACATATTAAACATCTGCCAGCTTGCAGCTATTATTATACTCGGGTACATATTAAACATCTGCCAGCTTGCAGTTATTATTATACTCGGGTACATATTAAACATCTGCCAGCTTGCAGCTATTATTATACTCGGGTACATATTAAACATCTGCCAACTTGCAGCTATTATTATACTCGGGTACATATTAAACATCTGCAAGCTTGCAGCTATTATTATACTCGGGTACATATTAAACATCTGCCAACTTGCAGTTATTATTATACTGGGGTACATATTAAACATCTGCCAGTATGCAGCTATTATTATACTCGGGTACATATTAAACATCTGCCAGCATGCATCTATTATTATACTCGGGTACATATTAAACATCTGCCAGCTTGCAGCTATTATTATACTCGGGTACATATTAAACATCTGCCAACTTGAAGCTATTATTATACTCGGGTACATATTAAACATCTGCAAGCTTGCAGCTATTATTATACTCGGGTACATATTAAACATCTGCCAGCTTGCAGTTATTATTATACTCGGGTACATATTAAACATCTGCCAGCATGCAGCTATTATTATACTCGGGTACATATTAAACATCTGCCAGCATGCAGCTATTATTATACTCGGGTACATATTAAATATCTGCCAACTTGCAGCTATTATTATACTCGGGTACATATTAAACATTTGCCAGCTTGCAGCTATTATTATACTGGGGTACATATTAAACATCTGCCAGCTTGCAGCTATTATTATACTCGGGTACATATTAAACATCTGCCAGCTTGCAGCTATTATTATACTCGGGTACATATTAAACATCTGCCGGCTTGCAGTTATTATTATACTCAGGTACATATTAAACATCTGTCAGCTTGCAGCTATATCTGCCAGCTTGCAGCTAGTATTATACTCGGGTACATATTAAACATCTGCCAGCTTGCAGCTATTATTATACTGGGGTACATATTAAACATCTGCCAGATTGCAGCTATTATTATACTCGGGGTTATATTAAACATCTGCCAGCTTGCAGCTATTATTATACTGGGGTACATATTAAACATCTGCCAGCTTACAGCTATTATTATACTCGGGTACATATTAAACATCTGCCAGCTTGCAGCTATTATTATACTGGGGTACATATTAAACATCTGCCAGCTTGCAGCTATTATTATACTGGGGTACATATTAAACATCTGCCAGCTTGCAGCTATTATTATACTCGGGTACATATTAAACATCTGCATAACAAAAGTAGGTATTGACATAGAACATCTACCCCAAACACACATACAAAATAAGCGACAATTACAAGGAAAAGGAAAAGTATTTGACACCACGAACATATAAGGGGTTACAATATTGTCAGTTAGCAATCAGTGGCATTGGTCATGGCACTAACTCTTTTGTTTAGGAATGTATATTTCTCCTGGACTATGTTAGGGTTAATTTACGTTTTACCTCGAACATTTCACTGAAAATTGCATTTTTACCCCATATATATAATATTAAATACTGAAAAGTGGATCCGTTTGAAGTAACAAACACAATCAATAGATAAAAGTAGCAGACTCGGTTTTATTGAGTCTGTTCATGAGAGGTAATGTAAAGTGCAACACCTCTCACGCCTCCTTGCACCGGCTTAAGTGATATTCTACTTTAAAGCCATACAGGTTGGGCTTGATGATCCCAAAGGACCAGTAAGTAATAACACTACTGATTTGTAGTCGGGGCGAATTTTTACCGCCGCCACACAGCACTAAACAAACGCTATTGTGAATCATGGCACAGCATGCAATCCCTTGGAAGCAACAAACACAAACAAGAGATAAAAGTAGCAGACTCGTTTTATCGAGTCTGTTAATGAGAGGTAATGTAAGGTGTAACACCTCTCACGTATTCTTCAAAATAATAAAGGACCCAGTTTTGATTTGTGTCAGTTTTAATGAGCTGTTATTGAACTATATACTGTCTTTTTGTATTGTTTAACTGTAATATTTTTGTGGTCCTTAAATTATTTTGAGGAGCATAAATTTAACTTAAATGTATAAAAGTGCGATAAACAAATATTTAAACTATATTGATATATAAACACAGTTGATCCGTGTTTATTTATATATTAATATTTTAACGAAATGCAGATAAAATAACAATATTATTTCAACAAATAATATTGGTCTCTAAACGAGTGTTAAATGTAGGTTTTACATGTGTAAATGTTTTAGAAAAAGGCTGTTAATCCATGCTCCGGCATAATTAACATAACACATTTGTTCACATTATTTAAAACATTGGCATACTAAACAGTTCATCTGGACATTTTGTCGGCATCCGTAGTGTTACAATAGTCGATTCGAGAAAGAACTTGGACACCTACTATCGGACGGGAACAATGCAATGTACATGCGTGAAGTTAAATAGCAAAGACCACGTACACGGCGCATGGAAATCGATATCGGAGACAAATAGAATTTCTTAACTTGGAATATCTCTAATAAATTCTACTATTGACCAACTTGAAGAATATCATTCTTCTGATAATGCAGTAGGAGACATTCTTTTCTATAGTATATTCCCTAGGGAAGATACACCGAAAGCTCTGTTGAACCGTAAATTTCACAGAAACGAATTCTTCACACGTGCGAGGAATTCGTGCGAATTCTTCACACTTTTGTTACAAATACGGCCGTAAATATCACTAATCGAAAATGTGACATATACGTTTTACTTTTCTTTTACTTTTTCGTACGAACGTATTTTTCACAGCCAGCTGACAGGATACAATTTATCGCTTATATCATACAGTTGGTATGTTAACAGTCTAGCGGCCACATTTTTCAAGCTATCTTGACCAATCTTGGACAAAACATATATGACCAAAAGATCTCGGCAAAGTTCGATTATGGGCCAGATCGTACAAGTATGACCAGAGTTATGGCCCATGATTTAGCAAAAATGCCATATTCTACCTTGTTAACACACTACAGTAGAGTCAATTATTGACCAATCTGAATCAATCTGATCAATCTGAATCATATTAAGACAGAATGTGAATGTTTATAAAATGCAAGCCAAGTTCGAGTTTCGGTCATATCGGCCTAGTAACACCATAGGTATTTCCCTTGATTTAGCAAGAAACTTTATTTGATCTTGTTAACACTCTAGAGGCTTTATTTCAATACCAATCTTAAATTTGGACAGAATATGTATGACTATACGATCTCGGTCAAGATCGATTATGGGCTAGAAACGCCAGAGTTGTTATTACCCTCGATTTAGCAAAAATGTCAGATTGCATTTGGTCAAGTTAAACTTTTGCTTAAATAGATCATTAAAAGCAGAGTTATGCGCCCCTGATTTAGCAATGATTGTTCTATTGGTTTTGAGCATAATGTAGCCATGAAATAGAGATTATTTAACTGCTGCGATCGATTAGAGGAAAATCCTTCACGAGATGATAGACGTGACGTTCTTTTCACTAACGAGCGTATGCGAGTGAGTGAAAAAACAAACACGGCTACCATCGAGTGAAGGATTTCCCTATAATCGAACCCAGCATTTCATTTTAAATCTTTTTGAGTATAAGTGTAACCTAAATTATTCGCTTTATTATATGGTGGATGACGTCGACGTCAGCAACACTTTATTGACGTCATAACTCAACGTCACAGTTAGTTACTTTTGTGTTTGGAGTTACTTATTAATATTTAGGATTATGAATATTCTTTCATCCACATACATGTAATAAATAGAGATTATTTACCTGCTGGGATCGATTATGCTCGATGGTAGGCGTGTGTTGTTTTTTCACTCACTCGCTTACGCTCGTTCGTGAAAAGAACCACTCGTCTACCATCTCGTGAAAGATTTCCCTATAATCGATCCCAGCAGTTAAATAATCTATTTATTACATTTTTAATCAGATAATGTATGATTTTAACCGGAATTATTCGCTTTATTTAGCGTAATCGGCGGATGACGTCGACGTCATTGACTTCATAACTCAACGTCGCAGTTAGTTACATTTGTGTTCGGAGTTAGTTATTAATATTTAGCGATTATGATTATGATTTCACTGAGAAATCCCAGTCTTTCTCTCATAGAAATGTAATAAATATGCGTAACCATTTTCACATGTCGGTTATATGGAAGCAGATAGAAATATATTTTCTAAAGCAATTATTTTTAAATATTCATAGCAGCGTGGGAAATCGTGGCATTGCATTTACTCTTGATCAGGATGAAAATTGCTTTAGTTAATGGCATATTTCAGTATGTTACAGTAATTACATTAAGATAGCTAAAACATCGTTTAATCTCTAACACTAACATTATGTGGCCTAACGTGTGCTACAAATGACATAAATACAAACAAACCAACAAACAAACAAAAAAACAAACAAAAAAAACACACAAACCAAAATAAACAAAAAACATACAAACAAACACACAAACAAACAAACATTATCAATCAAACACAAATATTTAAATAGTAGATTTAAAATTATATAACACAAACAATACTGTTGTTGTGCAATACTTACAATTCAGTTAACACAACAATTGAATGTTGTTTAACGGCTCATCAACACAGTATAGGTTATTTAGAGCCGCCCCAGAGAGAGGGGAAGGATACATAGGAATCCGGGAACCTGCCCTACTCTTATTATCGAATAGATTCCTATGGTTCTTTAACGTACTCGGAGGATAGACCGATACACGGGACCGCCCGGTTTACGTCCCCATCCGACAGTTAACACAAATCTTACATATTAAATTTAACGATGGAACATTTATTTTCTTATCTCCGTAATTAAACAAGTAAATGGTAGAAAAGTACTTTTAAAAAGCAATGAACTAGAAATAATACTGACAAAGATGCTTTTAAACCCAGACTTAGAGCTAAACATGTCAGATATAGAAAGAAGTCGTTAATTTCAGGAAACATTAAACGCATTATGGGTCGATAATTTATTTAGACGTAGCCATGATTTGGAGGAAAACAACAACACAAAAACATTTTACGTTATATGGTCAGCATTTTTGTTTCAAGAAATCTGTTTTACGCATTCATGCGTGTTGAAGCAGATCAAACAATCAAGTACTTAGCGTGTAAGCAGGCTTTTAAAGAAATGCTTTTGTTTGTTTTGTTTATATGGTGTTTTACGTCATTTTTAATACATGTAAGGTTATATATGACGGTCGATTTTTTGTGGTGGAGGCAGACCACCCACTTTTCCTGGGTAAAACCAGTACTGTACACTTCCCGTCATCCGTAAGAATCGAAACTTCCTCACTTACAAGTCGAGCTCCCAGTGTGATTCGAACCCGCATCGGTGAGAAGTGAAGGTTTACAACGCAGCGTTGTTAACCATTCGGTCACAGAGACGCTTTAAAGAAATGCAGTAATATTTCATTGTGTAATTCGATAAAGAAATAATGAATATGAAGTAGTTTGTTTACAAACACTGATAACATGTCTAAAAATGTGTTATATTTTAAATTGTCAAATATAGGAAGAAGTCGTTAATTTCAGGAAACATTAAACGCAGTACGGGTTGATAATTTATTTAGTCGTAGACATGATTTGGAGGAAAACAACAACAAAAAAACATTTTACGTCATATGGTCAACAATTTTTTTTCTCAATTTCGGCAAGAAATATTGTTTTACGCATTCATGCTAAAAACGTCCGTTATACTGACAACGGGTATTGAAGCAAATCAAACAATCAAGTACTTACACTCAAGTAGTTTGTTTACAAACACTGATAACATGTCTAAAAATGTGTTATATTTAAAATTTGGATAATTCACAATACCTATTTTTTTATTAAAATGTATACACTAATGTATACACCTATGACAACATCTACCAAAATTCTCAAAGAACGATTTTAAACCTTGTCTTGATGGTTAGTTCTCTAGTTGTTCTGGCTTCTGCTAAGTCATTGAGTACTTGCATTGCCCATGGGTATCTGGACGTTTTTGTTTTTATATTATATATATATATATATATATAGGGAGAAATATTTGTGAACTACCAAGGACAGACAACCTTTGGACGAACTACGGCAGGGCGCCTAGCTATGATGAGATACACAGAAATCAAGCGTATGCATTCACTCCCTAAAAAGGATAGCTGCAACACACGTTGATAAACTGTATCTCTACATCATAACACATTCGTCTGGAGGCACTATTTACATATGGACGCATACATACATACAATTATAGCTCATATGAGTGGGCCACATTCAACCACACACAGCTATATTGAGACAGTGACATGAAAGGTGCCGGATCTTGGGGATACTGTGAATTCAGTAAATATAATAAAGGGAGATAATTTGAACTCACTACGGCAATTTTCGAAAATGGGATATATATATATGTATATACATGGTCATCTGTGTGTCATATTGCCTATTAATGCTGCCTTGTATAGCCTGTCGGGGATTTCTTTATTCACAGACACTGTCTCGTTTTATTGGGATGACCGCTTCAATGCTGTAGCTCTATTGTCAACCCGTGTGTGTGTGATGTTACGTGCCTTGCTTCTTATTAACATTGTAATTGTAATTTTATGCTTGTGATGTTTTTTGTTGACTGTGTTCTGTGAAAGCTAAATTTCCTGTCCGACTTATAAACCTACGTTTAGCAGCAACTAATCTACGTGTGATATGTATTCATTATTTAACATTACGTGGTCAGAGTATTAACTTTTCAACCCCATCCAACCCTTCTCCAAGAAGCGAAAACGGGGTTGGCTGTGGTATAAAATAAAACCTTAATTTCGGCTTAAACATCTGCATATTGTACAACTAAAACATTTAATAGTTAATTTTAAACCGGTTATCGCATTTTTTTCAGTAAAATCTTTTTTAAACATGTTTTATTGTCGAAATATCCGTTATAAAACCCTGCTACTATAAGCTTTCCCATCGCTTAATGAAATTAAGGCGGGACCACGTAATGACGAGTGCATCTTGGCAATATTGATGCTTGCAACAATGGTTAGCGGGTTAGATGGTTGTCACAGAAAGGAGTAAGATGCAAATCATTACTGTGTTGTGCACTGTTTAAAATCATTACTGTGTTGTGCACTGTTTCAAATCATTGCTGAGTTGAACAATTTGTCATCTCATTGCCGTGTTGTTAATGTTTTAATGTATTGTTTGCTGTGCCATTGTTCAATTCATTGCAGTGTATGGTACAATGTCTCAATTCATTCACGTGTTACACAATGACCTAATTCATTGCTGAGTTGGGAAATAGATCAACATCATTGCCGTGTTGAGCAATGGTTAAATTCTTTTGTGGAAGTGCAATGGCTCATGTCAATGCTGTATTGGACATTGGTTCATTTTATTTGATATCTACTTGTATTGCCAAGTTGAGAAATGGTTCAATTACTGGCTGTGTTGTACGATGGTTTAACTCTTTGCCGTATTCGGCGATATTTTAATCCATTCCTATTTTTATTAAGAAATGGTTTAATTCATACCTGTTTTATAGAAATAGACTTAATTGTATTGAGTGTTTTACACAGTGGTTTAATTACTTCCTGTGTAGTGCAATGTTTCAAATAATTTCTATCTAAACCATGACTTTATTCATCGATGTCAATTCATTCCAATGAAGTACATAGTTCAATTTATTGCTGTCTTGATCAATGATTCAATTCATTCCAGTGCTGAGCAATATTGTCATTCATTCATGCGTTGAGTAATGGCCTAATTCATTCCTTTGTTAAGAAATTGTTTATTCCAAGGCCCTGTTGGTGTGTGAGTACAGAAGATTTACAACTGGATGATAGTTTTTGCACGTTAGTTTTAAATATACTTAATTTATAAGTAAGAGTATTCGATGAAGATGCACATGTCAAATGTGTGTATGTTATATTTCATTGTTAAGCGTCTATTAAGGTGACATGAAACACACATACGTAGAACGTTGATATCGTATAACGTAACACCTTACCAACAGTAGAATAATATACATCTTACGAATCAAATTGGTACGAAAGTACGGTAATGTGTTATGTTTTGCTTCAACCTTGTCCGTTTGTATCCTTAAAATGCTGCCTGCTCAGTGGCTTCAGCCAATTCACTGAGTACACTCATTGTGGTTTTGATGTTTTAAAATATTCATATATATATATATATGATCATCTCTGAGTTATACGTATATAGCCTAATACTGTTGCATTGTTTGTCTTAGTATACCCTCCAGGGAATTGGCTGAAATTTGGTGCACTCTAGACTCCGGTTTAAATCCCAGTGATTTGTTATATTAACAAACTTCATTTGAACTTTTGTATGAGCTTTATACTCGACAAGAAAGCATTAAAGGTGCTATGAGCTACAAATATACTTTTACACAATGATAACTTATATGTGTTTTAAACATAGCTTATACATATTTTTTTAATTCATTTCTAGAAATTCAAATTGACATGCATAAGGACATTCAGAGACCCGTATTCCCTAATCCTGACCCTAACTAATGTCAGCCGCTGACCTACGAACCCCGCCCTTACTTACCACATATGTTCCTCCAAAAATATCGCTTAAATCCTAATCATGTTGTCCCGCTAAATTATCGCTTAAATCACAATGCTGTTCCCGCTAAATTATCTCTTAAACCATAATGCTGTTTCCGCTAAATTATCGCTTAAAACATTATGCTGTTCCCACTAATTCCCGCTAAATTATCGCTTAAACCATAATGCTGTTCCCGCTATATTATCGCTTGAACCACTATGCTGTTCCCGCTAAATTGTCGTCTTAAAACATAATTATTACGGGCTGTTATATTTATATAATTGTGCACAAATGTGCCTAATTTCAATAATAAGAATCATGTCCACAAATACCAAACACGAGTGCTCTGACATGTATTACGTGTATGTATTGATTACACAAGTTGCAGACAAACTGGAGATATAATTAAAGACTAATTTACTTCGAGCAAATTCCGGCGGGAATTCAGACATATAAATGCATGGAAAGGTATAATTACATTTTGAGATAAACTGCAGCATAACTTATGAAAATCAATATCAGAGGATTTCATGACTTGAAATATGACTCGTTCAAGCTCATTTCTGTAGTACAAATGGTTATTGACCAAGTATGAAATTACTTCCTAGAAAGTAGGAGAAATATAAATTATGGTTAAACCACCAGGGACGGTAGACTGTTAACTCTACCGTGTGGAGGCCAACTTTCTTGCAGATTGTAAATCATATAGGATAAATAATAAGGTGATGCGTTATATCTACAACAGCGTAGAAACCACTCATATTTTCTATATAAGCATTAGAATAGTTAAAGCAAAACAACTTTAAACACATGATTAGTATTGTAAGTAACATAAATACATTTATTTAACAATAAAACCTACTTTAGCTTTGTTGTTTTATGAGCAAAAAAATAACACTAACAACATGTTCCAAATATATATAAGCTATTACATATCATGCTGATAGATACACCTTCTATAAGTAAATGATTGCATAGCATAACAATCATTGATCTATTTACATATGTATCAAAAAGAACAGGTTATTGTTAAATTATTACACGTATATTAGTACTTTATCAGTTATCGAGACTTGCATATGATACGATTTAACAACAATACTTTTGAATTCGTAGGAACGAATTTCGAAAAGACATGTTTTAATCAAACATAAGTCTACATTTAAGAATTATTTAATGGAAGCTGCTGGAAGCCAAAACAAAACTATTCCGTAGAAATCGACATAATTACGTCATATTTCAACTACGTGGTTCCGTCTATATAATTAACGCCATTACAAACGCGTTTGGTTTGCACGTGATTTTCGTATGATACTGATTTTACTTCTTTCGATACATACATTTGATTGGTCACCAGATTTATAGGGAATGTGGATAATTTCTAACATGTACATAACACTACAATCGATCTTGAGGACATTTTAATTAAAAATAAACACGAACATTTTCTTAAAAAACTTGCACTTTTAATGGATATTTTATGCCAGTAAAAGTAGATAAGTTGACTGAAGGTAATCATGATTCCAGTGAGAATATTTTAAGGAAACTCGGAGCATTCCTATAAAAACTCCTATTAACACATATGAAATTGTGCCTCAACATTTATACACATTTAAGGTGTACACGTCAATATTGCAATACATAAACTTCACAAACATCAAATACTCTAAACTAGTGTTTATATACAATATTGCGATCATGATGTTTACTTACTGGTCCTTTGATATCTTCAAGCCCAATCTTTGTGGCTTTAAAATAGAATATCGCTTAAGCCGGTGCTAGGAGGTGTGAGAGGTATAGCACTTAACATTACCTCTCATGAACAGACTCAATACAACCGAGTCTGCTGCTTTTATCTCATGTATGTGTTTGTTGCTTCCAATGAATGAATGTCTTTATTTATAGAGGGTGACCCAATTAGCCAACACTAATCTCCCTTGGGGCCCTCTACAAAGTCATACATATACATGTACAATGTAAAACATATATAACAAAACAGTGATATTTCCTTTACATTATTGCGCGAATGCAAATACACACACATGCACACACATTTACAACCTTGTACACATCATTCTTAATATATATACATAATTATATACATGGTTTGAGGTGGTGGTGTGCATAATAAAGTACCACACAGTACACAAGATGTCAATAATTATCTAAAACTGCCAAACATAACAATACTTTTACAATAATGACATTATGATTGTGTTTTCAGCCATTTAACGAAGTTAGATATAAAGGTTTTTAAAGAAGTACATTCTCTAATATATGAAGGAATGCTATTCCACACAATTGTTCCATCGTATGACATACTCCTTTAAATAGTTCTTTGTTTGGTCTTGGAGTTATATAATTCAATTCGTAAGCAGATCGTAGATTTCTCTGCGAGATAACAGTAGGATGAAACATATCACAAATATATGACGGGACTGCATGTTTTGATACTCTATACATACATTTTGCCTTTTGGAGAAATATCCTTTGCTCAATATTAAGGGAATTAATGATAACTAGTGCTTCATTTAGTGTGGTATATTGGTCGCCTAAAATAGTACGACATGCTCTCCTCTGCAAACGTAATAACAGTTGTATGTTAGCTATCTTTGTATTTCCCCATATTATATTACAGTAATCTAGATGAGGTTGAACATATGCCTTATAAAATATTATCCGGTAATTTAAATGAATATATGATTTTATTCTTGACAGTAGCCAGATGTTGGTTGATATTTTCTTACGAATATACATAATGTGATTATCCCACTTCAAGTGTTCATCTGTATGCATTCCCAGCATTTTATCACCTGTTGTAAGTTGCAGTTCAATGTTATTATTGTTCGGCGCCCCTTGAGGGCGCCGGACATACTGTGGTAGTACTTTGACCTTAGGCATGGGGAATCAAAAGGACTGATAGTTGAGTATGTTTGGATTGTAATTAAAAATGTTTAAATGGCATTTAAAGCATGCTATAAAACGCACCAGAATAAGATATAAAACACAAGAGATAAAACTGCTTTGCGATTTCTTGAATTTCTGTAAGAAATGATGCACCAATAATTCAAAAATTATACAAAATCATTTCATTAAAACGATGTCTCCCTGTATTTTGACTGAAAACGAGGCTGATTATAAAATCAAATGGTTATATGCGTAATACGAATTTTAGAAAAATTTAACGAAATTTATCGATCGTAATATCTGCGTTTCAAATGTTTTCACATTGTTCTCGTTTTTAAATCGTTTTGATTAATTATTATTGGCAAATTACATTAAATGTTGCTAAGAAATGAGAAAATACGATGATATATCGGAAAGTTTTGGCATTTAAATTTCGTTTACGGGAAATCGCTAATTTTGTAATGCTTCATTTTGACTGTCAAATGCAGACAAATGTATTGAAAACGAAAGTAGATTTATGAGCGCAGACTCTTTGCATCAAGTTTTTCTTGTATTAAAATGTAAACATTTTCTATATAGAGTATCATCCAAATAAAGCCTGGGCTGGTCATAGTGGACAGCCATGATGTCTGGCCGGGCTGCTCTTACACAGCCTGGGCAGGTCATAGTGGACAGCCATGATGTCTGGCCGGACTGCGCTTACACAGCCTGGGCAGGTCATAGTGGACGGCCGTGATGTCTGGCCGGGCTGCTCTTACACAGCCTGGGCAGGTCATAGTGGACAGCCGTGATGTCTGGCCGGGCTGCTCTTACACAGTGATGTCTGGCGGGACTGCTCTTACACAGCCTGGGCTGGTCATAGTGGACAGCCATGATGTCTGGCCGGGCTGCTCTTACACAGTGATGTCTGGCGGGACTGATCTTACACAGCCAGGGCAGGTCATAGTGGACGGCCGTGATGTCTGGACGAGTTGCTCTTACACAGCCTGGGCAGGTCATAGTGGACAGCCATGATGTCTGGCCGGCTGCTCTTACACAGTGATGTCTGGCGGGACTGCTCTTACACAGCCTGGGCAGGTCATAGTGGACAGCCATGATGTCTGGCCGGGCTGCTCTTACACAGTGATGTCTGACGGGACTGCTTTTACACAGCCTGGGCTGGTCATAGTGGACAGCCATGATGTCTGGCCGGACTGGTCTTACACACAGTGATGTCTGGCGAGACTGCTCTTACACAGCCTGGGCAGGTCATAGTGGACCGCCGTGATGTCTGGCCAGACTGCTCTTACACAGCCTGGGCAGGTCATAGTGGACAGCCATGATGTCTGGCCGGGCTGCTCTTACACAGCCTGGGCAGGTCATAGTGGACAGCCGTGATGTCTGGCCGGACTGCTCTTACACAGCCTGGGCAGGTCATAGTGGACGGCCGTGATGTCTGGCCGGGCTGCTCTTACACAGCCTGGGCAGGTCAAAGTGGACGGCCGTGATGTCTGGCCGGGCTGCTCTTACACAGCCTGGGCAGGTCATAGTGGACGGCCGTGATGTCTGGCCGGGCTGCTCTTACACAGCCTGGGCAGGTCATAGTGGACAGCCGTGATGTCTGGCCGGGCCGTTTGGAAAATTGTCTGAATGACCTAGTTAATTCGAAATACATTTAACCAAGTCAACATAGCAACGTTTGTTAATATTATGTCCATGACCTCTAAATATACCAAGGTTTAGTACTGATGATAAGATAGTTAAAATAACTGATAAACACGTGTACTGTTATTTAATAACGTATGTTTTAATTCTTCAAAATTTTGGCGCCGAATTGATGCTTTGCATCAAGTTTTTCTTGTATGTTAATGATAATTTGTTATTTACAAGTCTTGCACGCTTTTAAGGTGTAGTAACTAAGAGCACTTTAGATTTTGCTGTGTTTAAAACCATACCATTATTTAGGCACCAAGCATTTAGGGTATTTAAAGCAGTTTGAAGATTTTGCTCAATTACTGCTTTTGATGTGTTAACATCGTAGATAGTGGTATCATCCGCATACATGTCTGTATTAGATACAATACCATCAAGACATATAGGAAGGATATTTATGAATAATAAGAATAGGAGAGGTCCTAAAATAGATGTAATTAACTGTTTATCAGAAAGAAACCCATTTAGGTAAACATTTTGTTTCCTATCTGTTAGATAAGATTTGTAGTGTCACTACATTTATAGATCTGCATTTTTGAAGGGATCCTCTTTTCAGTATATATTAGTTATTGTACCGTTTTTATTTATTCACAGATACTAGTAGGTCTTCAAAGACATTAGTTGAATGTGCCAGCATTTCCTTCAACGCAAATATAAAATTAATGTATATTTATTAAGACTTACTTGCATTACTAACAGCAAAACTGTCTGTTGCATCGAGTTCTTGAATTTCTGGTATAAGTTTAATGCCGTCTCTTTGAATGTTCTCTTTTTGATTGTTTAAGAAGTTTATTTTTTGTTCGAATGCATACTTTATATCTTCAGAATTTCTGTCGAAAATTGCACCTGAAATAAAACATCAGAATAAATTAATAATGGGTAATACTGCGAAAAAAATCTTAAACAATTTAGTTCCAATTTGAAACATATGTGCTGAATGGCGGCTTTAGAACATCGACCCGACTACAATTCAAAAGTGTTATTTAGTAGTGTCCTTTGGGAGCATCGAACAGGAAAAGTAGCATTCAAGGACGAAAGTCGACCACAAACACACACAGAAACAAAGAAGAACTATATATAAAGACGAATAAAAGGCAAGATAAGACATCACAAACACACAAGATTTGACACCTTGGAACGGTCAGTGGCAGAAAATGCCGTTGGGGTTTAAATTAGGTTCTAGGGTGCACCAAACCTCGCTCTTCCCACTAAACGGGACAGTGTAAACAAAGATATCCTCGCCATGTTATAATCTCTAACAAACAAGGCAGCATTAATAGGCAATAAAAGCAAAAGACGAAAACATGATACAAATGATCATGTAAAGTCGAATCTTAGCAGAATGACGCTTAAGCATGTGCGGGTATGAGAGGTGTTGTACCATATAAATATTACGTCTCTCGAACAGAATCAGTAAAACCGAGTCGGCCACTTCTCTCTTTCTTGTGTGTTTGTTGCTTCCTAGGTTCCCCTTTTTAATATTTATTGACATTCTCACTAGCGTTTGTTAAGTGTTATTTGGCGGCTGTAAAAGGACACCCCGACTTTAAATCCGTAGTGTTATTACTTACTGATCCTAAGGGTTTATCAAACCATATCTGCGTGGCTTTAAAGAATACCGCTTAAACTGATTCTAGGTGTGTGAGGGGTTTCATCCTATATTACTCATGCACAGACTCAATAAAGCCTTGTCTGCCGCTTTTCTCACTTATTTGTGTATATTGCTTCCAGGGATCCCATTTCAGTATTAAGGATTCCATTTTCAGTATTTATTTGGTTGTTGAATGTAAGGTAAGTCTATAAAAATATACTGAAACGAAAAAGAAACGCAAAATCAAAAAAATGCCTATACTACACTATTATACACACCTAATTCCAAGTAATATTCCAGATATATATCAACGAGATTTGTACAAAAAGGGGCTACAACTAATTACAGAAAGGACAACTCTGTCATATAGTAGACCTATTAATCAAAGTTTACCTTTTACACGAAATTCATAAATGTTGAAGTTTCGTTTGAAATAGTCAAGCCATTTCAGTATTGTGTTTAATGTAAAGATCTTGCAACGTTTAAACCCTCAGGTCTCACACCTCTATTATCTCCTCTGAAAGCTCACGGACCTAGAGACAAAAGGAAAACAGAAAATAATTCTATTTTTTTTCAACTTTAGGCAATTTTTAATTTGAAAAATAGGTTTTTCTTTGCTTTAGCATACATCTGCAGTGTAAAAGACAGATGATACAGAAAATCCCATGTTGATATGAGGTTTCATTCAAATTTCAGAATTGTTCGACCGAAGCACCGCATATTCAGCTAGATAGTGTATGAATTTTGTATTTTCCATAGGGTTCACAAAACATGAGCGAGAAAAAAACCCAGCCTGGCTAACTTATGTATTTTATTGTTTTAAATTACTGGTCTTGGCTATACTGAAGATATTAAACCAACAACAATGTCTGCTGCCCTGCTTTGAAGCTCAGATGTTGGAAAAGGCTGTACAGTAACCCTATGGGAATATTAGTTGAGGTGGGAGACCTGAAGTTTGCTCACCTGCTTATGTCAAATGCGCATTCTGTCGACAATGAAACTTTAATGGGGTAATCATTGGTGTGTTCGGTGCTGTTTAAACCTTCTTTCTAAAAGGTCAGGCCTAATGTAGCCCTGTACTCTTCGATTAGCAGTAACATATTAAACATACAATATATAGCGGAAATACCCATTATGCGTTTCTTTTTCCTTTCGGTATAAATAGACTGAGAAGTTGTTTTGTAAAAATTAAGGTAATATACCATACACTTAAAAGTCATTGTGTTATAAATAAATGAAAAATGACAATTTGTTAATCCTAAAATACATTTTTGTTAATATATATATAATAAGAACTCTGTTCAACATATACCTATGATTTTTTAAAATAATTATACAGAATATAATTCATGAAAGTGATTCTTGTATAAGAACTAAAGTTTGTATTCTCATACCCATTCCACCAATGACACGGAGGGTGCTTCCATGACATGCCCAGTGACGTCATGTTATTTGTTTGTGACGTTGCGCATTCTCCATATTTTATCCCTATGTACATGGAGGATGAGCCTGGCATGTTCATTCCTGTTAGGCGCCATATAACCTTGCATGTTTGGTGCTTCTTAAAACAATTCAAATCAATTCAATTATTTTTCTGTTCGACTTTTATAACTACTTAAACAGCATCATTATTGTTATACCGAACTCAAGCGTATTGTCTGTGTCATGTTCATAAATGGTTTGAAGTGACTTGATTGATTTATGGGCGAGTTATTACAACAACAGCTTTCCGTCTGGGATAACCTAACTGCCTTTGAAAATGTCAAAAACTGGTCTCACAAACATATTCGACTAACAGGAACATAAAATAAATTACATTTCTGCCTACAGCATAGTTTCAGTGAGATGGCCAAATGTTGTCTAAAAAAAGGAGAGCGTATCTGCTGCTAATGTTGGTGTCTTAATAATAATACAGCTGCTGTCTCGGCGTATTCTCACTGGGAGCCCACAGAGAGAAATATCGTACAGATTATGTGCTTCTCTATCTTAACGACATCGATGTTCTTGCCGGAAAACTAATAGGGAAGGACAAATGAGAACACCGAGATCAGATTTCCTGTCTTCGGTATATTATAGAATGTTCTGCATTTCATTTTACTGAAAAAACACTTCCACGATTCTCTGTTTTAGATATTAGAAATTTAAAAAAAGAGTTACTACATTGGTGTGGTAAGTGGCAAAACAGAAGTTTAAAATCAGATTTATGCGAACAAAGCTAACGTCTAAACGCTTGATGCCTGTTATAAAAGGAAGAAACAGACAATTCAAAAATACTATATTTAAGCACAAGAACATCAAATGGAACAGCATTAGTATCAACATAACATAGACGGTATTCTCCAATTAAGAGACAGCGTAGCATATCAAAGGATGGCACCTTTATTGCTATGACGGTTTCAATCCGCAGGCATCAGTTTCTGCCATTAGTACATTATTTCCCTGTCTCTGTAACGAAAACCGGTAATGGAGCATAATGGGAATTATGTATTCGTCGAGCATTAACTGAACTGTATATATGTGTTCATATTCTTGAGAAAATGGTTGCTCGAGACAACAGTTAGAAAAATGAACGTCAGTCTGTTCTTGCGCGTCTCGTAGCTATTTCTGCAGATGTCGGCAATTTATTTGTTGAAAAGCATAGAAAAATACATTTACCGCAAACCAAGCTTTGCTCATATTTTCATGATTAGAAGCAAAAAACAGGTCAATTGATTGTCTAGAAATCAAAACGTGGTTATATATTTGGTTAATGTGGTTATAGACTTGGTTAGACACAATCGAAACGTGTTTATATTACTTACTGGCCCTTTGGGATCATCAAGCCCAATCTGTGTGGCTTTAAAGTAGAATATTTCTTAAGCCGGTGCTAGGAGGCTTGAGAGGTGTTGCACTCTACATTACCTCTCATGAACAGACTCAATAAAACCGAGTCTGCTACTTGTATCTCTTGTTTGTATTTGTTTCCAAGGGATCCACTTTTCAGTTTTTATTGACATTCACACTAGCGTTTGTTTAGTGCTGTGTGGCGGCCGTAAAAGGTCGCACCGACTACAAATCATGAGTGTTATTGGTCCTTTGGGATCATCAAGCCCAATCTTTGTGGCTTTAAATTAGAATATCGCTTAAGCCACTCCTAGGAGGTGTTAGAGTTGTTGTATTTAACATTACCCCTCAAGAACAGACTCAGTAAAACCGAGTCTGCTACCGTTATCTCTTGTTTGTGTTTGTTGATTCCAAGGGTTCCACTTTTCAGTATTTATTATTAATTATTGGTAAATATATGTTTAGAGAATTAATTGTTTGGCTCGAATCACAGTTAAAGCTGTCGAAAGCAGTAACAAACGATAAGAATGTCGTCATACTCTCTTTGTTTGTTGAAGGTTTACTAACACCAATTGCATATAAATCTACGAGGTGAAGTCGAATATCGTTCCTAATATAATTCGTTTTATGTCGGAAAAGGGCATGATAGGTGGGGAAAATGACCTGTTTCTATTTGATGTTGTTGTTTTATGTATCAAAAGTATATTCATAGGTTATAACGGATAATTTATGAACATTTTCCAACTTTCGAATCTATGCATACACTTTGGGAGTAACTATCAATGAAAAAAGTTGTACCCTTGACCTGTTTGGGAAGAAACATGAACTTTCTTACATGTCTTGTGACCCCCCAACCGTTTCCGGTGATTTTTCAAGTGGAAAGCTATTTTTCTACATGAAAATTACATTGCTCCATTATTCATACTTGACTTGAAGTGCAGCAAATCAGTAATGTGTGGCATTTTAACAATGGTGCCAACGGGGAAAATAATTGATGGTTTCAAACCTAGATGTCATTTAAATAGTTACATTATTCCTCTGCCCAGCGATCAATAGCTATATCAAATTTGGCAAACAGGTCCAAGAAATAACTTGTAGAATCAAATTGATTTATAATTAGACTAAATTCTGGCTAGTCTTTCTCCCAATATTGACAAAGTATACTGCACAAAAGAGTAGTTGAATGATTCATTTAGTAATCTGGCTAGTGATTACATGTTACCCAGTCCACATCAATAAATAGCGAAATGAAAGAGTACTGCAGAAATTGCACTAATACAATTCGGGACAAAAGGGATTCATTTAGTAATATAGCTAGTAATTATATTTACCCAGTCCACATCAGTACATACCAACATGAAATAGTACTGAAGATTACACAAATACAATTCGGGACAAAAGGGATTCATTAAGTAATATAGCTAGTAATTATATGTTACCCAGTCCACATCAGTATATACCAACATGAAATAGTACTGAAGATTACACAAATACAATTCGGGACAAAAGGGATTCATTTACTATTATAGCTAGTAATTATACGGTACCCAGTCCACATCAGTATATACCAACATGAAATAGTACTGAAGATTACACTAATGCAATTTGGGACAAAAGACACATTCGAGACAATCAGTGGAGTTATGAGTAGCACTGGCTTAACCAAACTTCTTTTGACCACAAACACACGCTTTATGTATGTTATGTCATTTACGGATCACTGAATATAGCCAGTACATCTGTAGCTAGTAAATTGTACCAATACATGTGTTTAATTGCAGGACCACGCTTATTAATAGTTAGCGTAGATAACCATGGTAACAGGAAGTTCTTCAGCACATTCGGCAGACCTGCATTGTTTTGAAAGGACTATACTATACATAGAGGATCTTAAATGAGTGCTCATTCATTACTGAATTTATTAAACGAGTTGGCAAAATGATACAATGCGAGGCTCGTGCCTAGCATTATATCATTTTTGCTAACGAGTTTAATAAATTCAATAATGAATGAGAACAAATGTTAGGTTCTATTTATCACATGACTTACGTCACATTACGTCAGAAAACGTACATTAACGTGACGTCCATGATGTCATTAGCGTTATGTTATACGACTAGTGGAATATCGAAAATATTGAATGGTGTTATTACACTCCCACTCCGCATGTTATGTGATAAATACAAGTAATGATAGCTCATATTACTAGTGTTTATGTTTTTGACTAACCATGAACTGTATGCGGTAAAGAATTTGAGCTGGCGGCCTAAATCTATTTTATTTTCAATATTGTTCACGACCTTTTCAGTTTTAATAAATGTACTATACAATGCAAATGTACATGAAACACAATATGAAAATATGAAACAATATTGTTATTTATTTCTTTTTAAGAAAAGGGTTAAAGCTGACACAACGTGTTGCTCTCCTAAACATAATTATACCTTCCATATAAAACAGGCAGATTATTATCACTTTTAAGGAAAAACCTACAAGTATATGTGTATTGTTTTTGCTTATCGCAAACGGCCATGTATTAATAATATAGAGTTTTGATACCCGGATATTGGTCAATTTTCTTAAGAACTTCATGGAGTATCAGATAAGAATGGGCCAGTACAATAGGACGTGTTCTGCGATCGATATACTCTCCCTATGGAGATATCAATGATAAATGCTCTCTCGCAAACCAACTCCTCCTTCCAAATAACTAATCACACCGCTCGCTCGTCTCGATTATTGAATAATCCGAAACGCGGTATTGACTAAAACACACATGCCAAGCCAGTGTAAGCACATTTCGAATAAATCGTGTTAGAGGTGCTTCCATGATGGCTCTGGAAAAATAAGAAGAATGTATTGAAACATGTGTGTCATTATTTCGCGGTCATTGCGTGTACGTCTTGAGATTCCAGAGCACAATGCGATTGCAAAAAGGAATAAAAGGTCATACACGCTGGTAGAGACAATGCGATTTGTATTGTACTTAAGCTTATTTTTTTATTGTAAGACAAATATAGACAGCAAATTCTTGCCTTGGAACCAATAGTCTAACGTTATTTATTAGTTGACTTTACTCCCATGTGGGAAAAAATACTACACATTAATACTTAGTCATCATGGGTTCCCTTCCCAATCCTTGCGATCAAATGAAAACCAGGGACAACTATAGATACAAGCTTAAATTTAGGCGCATATTTATTTATTTTTTTGCGGGGTGGGGCGTGGGCTTGCTTTCCCTAAAAAAGTAAAAAACAAACTTTATAGACACATTTTAAATAATAATCTAGTTATGTACGCCTGAGAAAATGAAAAGAAAAAAAATACAAGCAAAAGCTTTTTGTGATGTATTTTAATGCAACATTTCTGCTCCATCTAAAACTTCCCTTTAGAATGTCTTTCACAAATGGCTTTAATGTGTTGGGTAAATCCAAACTAAGAAACCCCGCTGTGCTTTTCCAAGACAAAATAGTAAATAAAGCTAAAAGATCTGTACTTAATAAACTGGGGAATATGTTTCTTATCTTTGAAGTATACTTTACGTGATCTGAAAACTGGAAAATCGTAGTGGTCACTAAATAAAAATTGATATTACATTACAAAGAGAATATTTTATCCAAAATGCGTATTAATACGATCTAGTTGAAGGTTTTGACCTGGTACAACCGTCCGTTGTTTGTTTTACCATTTAAACTAAATATAATGATGAAATATAGTTTCGACTATTCTATATTTCTTTATCCAAGGACTTTTTGAATCAGCATACTTTTATTATGTGTATATTATCATGAATGAGTAGCTGATAACATTTTCGCGGAATATTCAAAGTTTTTTCGTCGCGAAATACAGTAATTGATAGATATACTATATACTATATATAATCCACCTCTCTACAAACATTACAAACATACATGTCATCTGCAGCAACTTATTTTGTAAACAACGTAATATAAATCAAAAAATAATTTTGGGTGAAGACATATAGTATGATCGATCCTTTAAAGTGGCGCACAGCACTCCAAGCAAAAACTGAGAATTCCGATATAGTTATAAAGGTTAATTTTAACTTTAGACCTGCCTGCACCCAATCAAATGTACGTGGTTTTGGTTGACTGGCCCTTGAATTTAACATTTCATGGCCTTGAACTCACCAACCATTCTTCAGAATATGTATTGATATAAGCCCAATATTAATATATATCAAAGGGTTTGTATTTTTGGTGGTCATGGAACTATTTTTGAACTAAATTTGAGTTCTTGAGCTCATTGTCTAAGAACAGTTTGAAGAATCTGATTGGTGAATTCTGGGACTGTTTGACTTTTATATCTTCTTTTATGTTCATTCATCCTACACTGTATTTTTCGTTTGTAAATTTCTTGTGAAAGTGATGTTGTTTACACTCGTTGAATATTTAATGTTGTTGAGTTCTTCATACACTAAGGAAATTTGATAATGTATACGAACCAGACGGTATATCTAACTCTCTGAAATACATGTATCACTAAACCATTATAACAAGTTATTCTTACACTTGACATTTTAAAAAAAAATGCTGATTTACGGTCCATCATCACATAATTCTGATGATTCAGAGCCGCTCCTAGAGCGACGGGGATAAAGAGGGAACGGGGTTCATAGTATTTATACAACCATTTATATAATATTTGCCTTTAAATTCGTTGTTTGAATATACGATACTACCTAGACTTTGGTAGTGATATCAGTCAGGATTAAGTTGCAGAGCAATATAGAGTTTAATAACCAGTGTTTTTGAGATACGGGAAATATCTCCTGAGGTAGAGAAATGACCCCGATATAAGAACGAGTGCGGAGGAGAAATGGCCCCGATATAAGAACGAGTGCTGAGAACGAGTTCTTATATCGGGGCCATTTCTCTACCGAGGGAGATATTTTCAGCATCTCAAAAACACTGGTTATTAAACTATATATTACATAATTTAAAATGGTATTTAATTAATATTTCTAATGATTCACGCCTTTTTACACCAGTTTGCACGAGAACGCCAAGACGACGTTACGTCATCCAAGACGACGTTACGATCCAAGACGACGTTACGTCATACAAACAAAACAAGTGGAACCGGAACTCTTCGTTAATTTCCGTAATCGTTATTTCCGAGTGGCGGAATCTGACGACGACGTCCGTAAAACAATCGGAACATCATTTGGCATTCCCGCCACTGACGGAAAAGGCCGAGCAATGTTCCGTACCAGTTGAGCAAACGTATTTCCTATACAAATCACAGACAAATATGTAACATAAAGCTTTATCACACGGGTGAAATAAAGGGTAATCATGTCATATCACAAAAATAACCGAATGTTGAGTCTTTCCTATTTGAGTCCGAGCAAATTCGTATCACATCGACTATGACATCAGTAATCGAAATAAAGCTCTCCGGTTGATATGGCATCTCAGGCCTGATATAGGGTGTGACATGAAAATACCCATTTATTATTCTTTCTCTTTATATATATCTATTGCTTAGTTTATAAATTTTAATAACCCGGTGGCATCTCAAACTCGCACTCCTTATGTTAGAAAGCTATAACGGCAACTCCAATGTTTTTAATTGCTGTCTGGTAATGTGTTTTGTTACTATACTAAAGCAATGATTGGACTTCAACACGTGTTGCTACTTAGTTTCAACTTAATTTGACTTTGTCTATTATGATTAGTTTCGCTTTAATGTAGGTTTGTAATTAAGTTTTGGCAGTAGTTTCAACGAAACACGCATTCGAAAAACAAATAGTGGGATTTAATACAATATAACACGCGTGCCTCACTGACTAAACAAGAGACATGGTCACATGGAAACTATTACGTTTAATCGATACACATTATTTGACCAATGGGGCATCATAAACTGAATTACATGGAGATCAAAGTCCTACATGCGCAAAATGCAGTATCTGAATAGAAGGGGTTTAATGTTATTTAAAATATTTCATAAACAAACCTTGGGCCCCATCCCATGTTAAATACTTTTTGACCGAGCAGTGTTTGAGGATAATATACTCAGTCTATTTTGCCTAAATAAATATATGTAAAAAACTGAAGTGACTTTATTTGTACATATTGTATATGTCAATGAAATGCTTCTTACGCAATTAGGCATTCACAGTCGAACAGAAATATAGCATTCACCGAACACAGTCAACCATAATCGTGCCTTCAAAACAAACAATAATTACCAGGATACGTAGAGACACAGTATTCGACATCACAATCATAATCAGGTTGACAATACAGGTCCGTACGGCGCCAGCACTGAAATTTAACCGAGGCAAATCACTTACTAAGAACTAGTATGTGCCCCATCCAACTTCTGTGGTTGTTAAGTACTCCGTCCAATTGCTGTGGTTGTTAAGTACTAGTCTGTGCTCCATCCAACTGCTCTGAATGTGAAGTACCAGTCAGTGCTCTATCCAACTGCTGTGGTTGTTAAGTACTAATCTGTTCTCCATCCAATAGCTGTGGTTGTTATGTACTAGTCTGTGCTCCATCCAACTGATGTGGTTGTTAAGTACTAGTCTGTGCTCCATCCAACTGATGTGGTTGTTATGTACTAGTCTTTGCTCCATCCAACTGCTGTGGTTGTTAAGTACTAATATGTGCTCCGTCCAACTGCTGTGGTTGTTATGTACTAGTATGTGCTCCATCCATCCAACTGCTGTGAGTGTTAGGTACTAGACTGTTCTCCATCCATCCAACTGCTGTGGTTGTTATGTACTAGTCTGTGCTCCATCCATCCAACTGCTGTGTTTTTTATGTACCAGCCTGTGCTCCATCCATCCAACTGCTGTGAGTGTAAGGTAATAGTCTGTGCTCCATCCATCCAACTGCTGTGGTTGTTATGTACTAGTCTGTACTCCATCCATCCTACTGCTGTGAGTGTTAGGTACTAGACTGTGCTCCATCCAGCTGCACTGAATGTGAAGTACCAGTCAGTGCTCTATCCAACTGCTGTGGTTGTTAAGTACTAGTCTGTGCTCCATCCAACTGCTGTGGTTGTTATGTTCTAGTCTGTGCTCCATCCAATAGCTGTGGTTGTTAATAATTAGACAGTGCTCCTACTGCTGTGGTTGTTAAGTACTAGTCTGTGCTTTATCCAAAAAGGTGGTTGTTAAGAATTAGACTGTGCTCCTACTGCTGTGGTTGTTTAGTACTAGATTTTATTTTAACTTTTGTGGTTATTAGGTACTAGTCAGTCGTCCAACTGATATGATTGTTAAGTACTAAGAACATGTGTGTTCTGCAAATGATGTGGTTGTCAAATAATAGTATAAACCCCAACTGCCGTGGATGTTGCGTACTACTATCTGCGCCAAATGCTGTACTAGTATGTACTAGTGTGATCTAGCTGTTGTCATTATCAAAAACTAGTCTATGTTCAAACTGATGTGTTTGCTCCAAGTAATAGTCTTTGATTAAACGTATGCGATTGTTAAATACTGGTCTGTAATGCAACTGCTGTGGTCATTAAGTACTGGTCTGATCTTCAAAAACTATGTTTGTTAATTGCTGGTCTGATCTTCAACTGCTGTGGATGTTAAGCACTTGTCTAATATCCCAGGTACTTTTAGGTACTTTTCTGATATCCAACTGTTGGGGTGATTCAGTGTTTGTCTGATTATCAACTGGTGTTGTTAGTAAGTACTAGTCTCACCTCTAACTGCTGTGGTTGTGCAGTACTTGTCTGTGTACAAACTTAAGCACTTGACTGTCTGATATTCAACTGATGCGGTCGTGAATTACTATTCTGATCTTAATCTGATTTGGTCGTTAAATACATTGTTTGATCTTCAACTGATGCGATCGTGAATTACTATTCTGATCTTAAACTGATGTGATCGTTAAGTACATATCTGATCTTCAACTGATGCGGTCGTGAATTAATAGTTTGATCTAGTCTCATTCAGTGCATGTCTGATCTTCAACGCATGTATTTTTGAAACAACAGTCTGTGATTCAATTGATGTGGTCGTTAAACACATTTCTGATACCCAACTGCTGTGGTTGTAAAGTACAATTTTGATATCCAACTGCTATGGTCATAAAGTACATGTTTTGATATCTAACTGATGTGGTCGTAAAGTACATTTTGATATTCAACTGCTGTGGCTGATGCACTATTTTCAAGTAAGGGTTATTTAAAAGGGCTCTGAAAAACTTGATAAAAGCTGAAAGAATTATCAAAATGCCATGAAAAATAAAGGAGATATGCAAAGAAACATAAATGGAGGCGACCATCTTTGAACGATGACGTCATCGCACCTTTTACCATATATGGTATACTGATTAAATGTCTTTGGAAGCAAAGAAAATCACTGGAAATGAAAAATAGCATACACTGTGTACAGTTTACATCTGTATATTTATCTTTAATCAATTTGGGGTGATTGTCTTTGCTTTATAATATATTTCGTCCATTATATAGTAAAAAGGCGCGATGACGTCATCGTTCCACCTCCATTGATGTTGTTTGCACATTTTTAATAGGTCATATCTCATATGGTTTTTATGGCATTTTGATAATTCTTTCAGCTATGTTTAAGGTTGTCAGAGCCCTTTTAAATAAATATTGTTGGAAAATAGCCCTTTAAGAACATTTCTGATATCCAACTGATGTGGTCGTTAAGTACATTTCAGACATCCAACTGAAATGGCCGTTCGTCAATACATTTCTGATATCCAATTGCTGTGGTTGTTAAGTACGTTTCTGGTATCCAGCTGATGTGTTTGTTAAGTACTGGTTTGATCTCGAATTGATGCGTTTTTTAAGTACTGGTCTGATTTGCAACTGATGTGTTTGTTAAGGACTGGTCTGATCTCCAACTGGTGTGTTTGTTAAGTACTGCTCTGGTATCCAACTGATGTGTTTGCTAAGTACGGGTCTAGTATCCAACTGATATGTCTGTTAAATACTGGTCAGGTATCCAACTTATGTGTTTGTTAAGTGCTGGTATGATCTCCAACAGATGTGTTTGTTAAATACTGGTCTGATCTCCAACTGATGAGTTTGTTAAGTACTGGTCTGCTCTCCAACTGATGTGTTTGTTACGTACTGCTCTGGTATCCAACTGATGTGTGTGTTAAATACTGGTCTGGTATCCAACTGATGTGTCTGTTAAATACTGGTTTGGTATCCAATTGATGTGTTTGTTAAGTAATGGTCTGATCTCCAGCGGATGCGTTTGATAAAGCAGCTATCCCGCCAACAACAACCACGTTCTACAATATATGTAACCTTAAATAAACCTAGTGACGACGAAGTCTATATATCGCTTAGATATTTTGAGAATCCAAACTATAGACACAAAATGAACAGATTTAACCAGTCACGCCAAACCCAAAGACTAGAGAGTTGAATTAAGAGTTACCAACTCATAATTCATTTTACGAATATTCAGTCAATGGTACTTTAAGAACCCGTGAAAGATCCATATATTTGTTATACATTAGTATATGACATGAACTCCTGGATAGAGTTTTGATAAACGGTTGTACAGTGTAAGTTTGCAGTCATTTGGCGGGTTAGTTTCTTTAACTATTGGTCTGATCTCCAACTGATGTGTTTGTTAAGTACGGGTCTGATCTCCAACTGATGTGTTTGTTAAGTACTGGTCTGATCTCCACCTGATGTGTTTGTTAAGTACTGGTCTGATCTCCAACTACTTTATGAGTCAACTGACGTGGTCGTCAAGTACTAGTCTGGGATTTATCTGCTGTGGTCTGATATCCGACTGATGTGGTCTTTAGATATCCGACTGATGTGGTCGTTATGTGCTTGTCTGATATCCGACTGATGTGTTCATTATGTGCTTGTCCGATATGCGACTGATGTGGTCGTTATGTCCTTGTCCGATATCCGTCTGATGTGGTCGTTATGTGCTTGTCTGATATCCGACCATGCGGTAGTCTGGGATTTATCTGCTGTGGTCTGATATCCGACTGATGTGGTCTTTAGATATCCGACTGATGTGGTCGTTATGTGCTTGTCTGATATCCGACTGATGTGTTCGTTATGTGCTTGTCCGATATCCGACTGATGTGGTCGTTATGTGCTTGTCTGATATCCGACCATGCGGTAGTTATGTGCTTGTCTGATATCCGACTGATGTGGTCGTTATGTGCTTGTCTGATATCCGACTGCTGTGGTAGTTATGTGCTTGTCCGATATGCGACTGATGTGGTCGTTATGTGCTTGTCCGATATCCGACTGATGTGGTCGTTATGTGCTTGTCTGATATCCGACTGATATCGTCGTTATGTGCTTGTCTGATATCCGACCATGCGGTAGTTATGTGCTTGTCTGATATTCGACTGATGTGGTCGTTATGTGCTTGTCTGATATCCGGTTGATGTGGTCGTTATGTGCTTGTCCGATATCCAACTGATGTGGTCGTTATGGGCTTGTCTGATATGCGACCATGCGGTCGTTATGTACTTGTCTGATATCCGACTGATGTGATCGTTATGTGCTTGTCTGATATCCGGTTGATGTGGTCGTTATGTGCTTGTCCGATATCCGACTGATGTGGTCGTTATGTGCTTTTGTGATATCCGACCATGCGGTCGTTATGTGCTTGTCTGATATTCGACTGATGCGGTCGTTATGTGCTTGTCTGATATTCGGCTGATTCGGTCTGATGCGGTCGTTATGTGTTTGTCTGATATTCGGCTGATGCGGTCGTTATGTGCTTATCAGATATCCGACTGATGTGGTCGTTATGTGCTTGTCTGATACCCGACCATGCGGTAGTTATGTGCTTGTCTGATATCCGACTGATGTGGTCGTTATGTGCTTGTCTGATATCCGGTTGATGCGGTCGTTATGTGCTTGCCTGATATTCGGCAGATGCGGTCGGTATGTACTTGTCTAATCTCTAACTGATGTCGTCGTTACTAGCTTGTCTGATCTTCAATTGATATGGAATTAAATATGTATTGCTGCATCCAGAGTGGTTATCAGCACTAATCTGTACATTTCAGTGAGCTTTCCATATATTATATCTGAATTCTGATACATTTAAATGGTCTCCTCGGCTTTAGTGTAATGTGTGATTGGAAATACGTTGTGCCGATGTTGTTTGATATAGTATTGTGGAAGCATAATAAAATAAAGTGTTAAATTAAAACAACACAAATATGTTATATGACATCAACAGAAATTACCATTGCAGGCGCACCCAACATTTACATCACGATAAAATCTATACAGAATGGGACTAGAACCATCTCACATGCAGAATTGCAGAATCAGGGGCGAATATCAAGCCCTGGACAGAACTGGTTTTAGTGAAAGACAACCAAAATCATAACTCCTTCTTCTATTACATCAAGTAGTGCATTCAACACTACAGATTCAACTCCTGATACATTTGTAGCACCACAGATTTAAAAATAAATCTTCAATTAAATATAAATATAAACGAAAGACAATGATAACTATTACTTACAAAATTACACATTTAGAAGTAAACTATTATTAAGTGAATTATAACTGTGAAGGTTATAAGAGACACAACAGATTAACTGTGAAGGTTATAAGAGACACAACAGATTAACTGTGAAGGTTATAAGAGACACAACAGATTAACTGAAGGAATTCGTATTGGTTGCGTCATATTAACCCGTCGGCGCCCTAGATTATAATAGATTCAAGCCAACAGGCATTGTTAATCAGTACAAAATGCAAGATACAAATACAATACAACTATTGCACTAAAGGCTCACAACTGCATACGCATACAATAACACAACTATTGCACTAAAGGCTCACCACTGCATACGTATACTATAAACACAACTATTGTACTAAAGGCTCACCACTGCATACGTATACTATAAACACAACTATTGTACTAAAGGCTCACCACTGCATATGCATACAATAACACAACTATAGCACTAAAGGCTCACCACTGCATACGTATACTATGAATATAACTAGTGTACTAAAGGCTCACCACTGCATATGCATACAATAACACAACTATTGTACTAAAGGCTCACCACTGCATACGTATACTATGAATACAACTATTGTATTAAAGGCTCACCACTGCATATGCATACAATAACACAACTATTGCACTAAAGGCTCACCACTGCATACGTATACTATGAACACAACTAGTGTATTAAAGGCGCACCACTGCATACGCATACAATAACACAACTATTGCACTAAAGGCTCACCATTGCATGCGTATACTGTGAATACAACTATTGCACTAAAGGCTCACCACTGCATACGTATACTATGAACATAACTAGTGTATTAAAGGCTCACCACTGCATACGCATACAATAACACAACTATTGCACTAAAGGCTCACCACTGCATACGTATACTATGAATACAACTATTGTACTAAAGGCTCACCTCTGCATATGCATACAATAACACAACTATTGTACTGAAGGCTCACCACCGCATACGTATACTATGAATACAACTATTGTATTAAAGGCTCAACACTGCATACGCATACAGTAACACAACCATTGCACTAAAGGCTCACCACTGCATACCTATACTACGAACACAACTATTGCACTAAAGGCTCACCACTGCATACGTATACGATGAACACAACTATTGCACTAAAGGATCACCAATGCATACGTATACTATGAACACAACTATTGCACTAAAGGCTCACCACTGCAAACGTATACTATGAACACAACTCTTGCACTAAAGGTTCACCACTGCATATGTATACTATGAACACAAATATTGCACTAAAGGCTCACCAATGCATACGTATACTATGAACACAACTATTACACTAAAGGCTCACCACTGCATACGTATAATATGAACACAACTTTTGCACTAAAGGCTCACCACTGCATACGTATACTATGAATACAACATATTAAAGTCCCTGTCTCGCCAACAAGAGCCATTTTGCAACACATGTACGTCTGCTAAACTTTGAATTTGAACCTTTTGGTAATATTTTATATATAAAGTTTAATGGAAAACATTCTCACTGAGTGGCGATCAGTGTAAACCCTAATTAGCCTGTAATGATGGTCAGGCTGATCTGGGTTTGCACTGGTCGTAAACATCAATGTATTCGACTGTGGCAACGAAATGGTTAAAGATCACCAGCCAAGTTAATATACCCCATTTTCTAATAAAAAAAATAGCTGCCAACCCCAAAAAATATTAGTTAGAGGAGAAAAAGATGATTTTAATAAACAAATATGTCTTTGTAAAAGTCCGGAACAGTTCGGCAGTGCAAAGAAGATGGAAATATGAGACTGAAAGCAATATATTACGCATCAAGCTCCGTTTTGTTTTAATGTAACAGGAAACGTCAATATTCTCTCAAAACTGACGTAGTAAAGTTATTGGGTGTGTAATGTATACTCGTTCGTGATTGGTGCAATATTCTGTCCATGTCAAAGAAAGTATGTCACGTGATGTAAACAATGTTGATTTCATTGTGAAATTTCCTACGATGTTACTATAATATGTTTACTTTAAATAAACGTTTTTTTTTGTTGAAAATTAAATGTTTCAACCTATTTTATTGTTCTAATTTTAAAAGTGCGTATGCAGCAAAAAGGTTATTAGATTTGTATTGGGATATATGCACTCGTTCTTTCGTGCATAAATATTGCGCTCTTAAAGTCGCGCAATATTGATACGCGAAAGAACACGTACATATATCCCAATACAAATCTAATAACCGTTAAATATGCACCAAATTAGTTTCAACACAATTAAATTGTATTCAAGTAGTTTAAAGGTTGTCTTCGTATGAAGAGTGTCACCGTATGCTTGCCATAAACTTTTCATTGATAATGTGTAACCCGCCCATTGATTTGTTTGCATTAAGTTGTGTATTTTTTAAAATTTAAATCCAATGTTGTAATTTATAGATATGCCCAATTTAGAAAAACTAACATTCTCAACACAAATTGGCTAATATGATGCCAAAAAATCCACAGAAAAGTGGGGTTCATGTATTTCCTAAGAGAAAAAATGTAGCATGAATGAATTCTACCTTTAAAAACATAAACACTGAAATGCCAAAATATTATATGATATTGTATTCATACACTCATTTCCATATATTAAGCAAAACAATTTCAAAACACAATTTTAACATGACAATGCTTGAAAAATGTAGCAAATAGATCAACAATGGGATTTTGAAAAACACGAACGTCACTTTACATATTAGTGAAAATGCTTTTTAAACGAGATTATTTACTGACCGCCATTATCCTAGGCCGAGTGCGTGTGTAGTCCTAAGGAGTATAGTCCCTCCGCCTTAAGGTATAGTACAATTGAGTGTGGACTTTTTGAATGAGAGAGTGACGTGTAATATGTATCTATCTACTGTCTACTTGTAGCAGATATAGTGCTGCCAGACTGGCATACCACGCTGTAGTACATGCTACCCACACCCAGTATATTTTTTTCTTTCTGACAATGGGCCATCGAGATGTAGCACTAGCCATTATCAGCTCGTCAAGCAAGGGTTACAAGTGATTACTACCATTTTTTATTTATTTTTAAAATGTCTTTGGTATGACGAGGCCATGGATCGAACCCACGACCTTCCGAATGTAAGGCAGACGCTATACCACTAGACCAATAATATGATGGTAATGATGCGCCTGTTTGCTACACGTGACCTTATAACACAGAATGTAATGGTCTGAATATTGATGGTAAAGTTTCAAACTCGGCGTGTTCATATATACACATGCTCTACATAATCGTTAATATCGCAGACCTATGACGCACGCATATTTGCTAATACATGTAGCTGGTCAGGGCTTTTTAAAAAGGACATTAAAAGATACGCGCATGGGATGTTTCTATATGACTAATAAAGAGAACATTAAAATGTACGAACATGGGATGTTGACCGTCTGGCTAGACTAAACATGTACTATTGTTTATCTTCTATCTACTAGCTGTCTATTTGTCGAGATAAAATAATCAAAAACTACCAAAACATAATATACTAAATGTATCAGATTATTGTTTATATTCTCTGTTATCAAAATAATTACATAAACAACATTTTTAAGACAAAGACAAACGATGTATGTGTTTTATTTAATTTTCCTTCTGTTTCGTCTATCTCTACCAACATATACCTACTGCGACAAATGACAATGTATAATGTTTCGCCAATTAGAGCAACCATATATATGTAATAATAGCTCACAAAACTAAAGTCATTGAACATATATTTATACATCATAATATCATAATAACATACGGATTTGTGATACCACGGCTATTATGTTAATGCGTAGAAAGATTTCTACTTACCAAGGGGATATTCTGAGATGCCACTTGCACAACACAGTAATAATAGCCACAAGAAAACCACACCACGTCTTAAAATCCGTTTGAACGTCCTCATTTCGAACAACAAATGCTCCCGATTCTTGCAGAACTATGTACTTATATTAAATATAAAAACATATTTTAACAATATTAAAACAACACACAAAATATCACTATCACTATACAGGATATTTACATCATGTCTCCAACGCGCATGCGCTCAGTCATTATCAGATTCTGTTGAGTTCTTAATCAAATAATGTTAAAATAAAACGGAAAGGAGATCCGTTTTTGTCTCGCAATGTGATTTAAATTCCACACAATGATGAGGCGGGTCCGACTGCGTCCAATTACACACTTTTCAGTCATTTATCCGCTTTTTTCTTCGATGTGGAGGTATGTAGCGGAAACTGTATAATGCCAAATTGGAATCCGATCGAAATCTCAATGGAAAGGCTTAGTCGTTCATCCATCGTCCGTAAATGGCTGTTAAAAAAGGATTGATCGGAATTAGGACTGCAAGTGTATGTAGATTTAATGCTCTCGGGTGTGAAATACGGTAATGCCTCGTAATGGAAGAGCCACCTTAAATATCCATAAACACCAACTGATTATTAAAGTGGGAACAGTTAATTGAAAAAAACGGATCAACCACCAAGTGGGGCTAAAATACACATTCACAACAATATTAATAAAACCCGATTATGACGGGTGGCTGGTTGAATGGTGTAATACATCATTTACAGCACATTGTATGCTATATAAAATGGTTATTTTTGTCATAATGGAGGCTGACCACCTACTTTTCCCGCAATCTGTAAGAATCGAAGCATTCTCACGCACAAGTCGAACTCTCCAGTGGGATTTGAATCCGCATCGGCGAGAGGCGAGAATGTTTCAATCGCAGCGTCTTTGCAATTTCGGTCACATAGGTTGGATAATGTTAGAAAAGTATACTCCAATGCGGTACCGGTAAATAACGGTTTGTGGTGTTTTTATAAAGATGTATCAATGATTTTATATAAATGTATCAATATTGTCTTAAAATGAAAGCAACACATTTATTGATATTTGAAGTGAAGGTCAAGTTGGATAAAAACTAATATCCCGAAAACACAGTATATTTAGATATACTTGTATACATAGAGAATAATAAATGGATATTTTCATATCACACCCTAGACGCCATATCAGACCGAGAGCTTTAGCTCGAGGGCTGATATAGGGTGTGATATGAAAATACACATATTTTATTCTATTTATCATATACTTGAGCTTTGTCGAATTTTCAACTTCAGCTCACTCACTACGCTGTTTTCCAGCGAGAAAAAAAAGGTTTAGATCTAGTCCATTCCGATGTGCTCATATATGTCACGTGAGTAGTACACAGCATTTATTTTTGTCCGAAATTTTATTGAAAATGAATTCCATTGAATTTGAAATTTTCTACTCAAGGTGTATTGTCATAAGAGTTTATTTTATCCACGGATAATGATTATATAGCCATTAATCTGCCGCGAAAACAGAATGGAAGTAACTAATGAAACGCAGACGACAAACAATATCCGTGACAAATCGTATACAATCGTAACTAATCGGTTATTTCCGTATCACTCCGGTAATAGGATCGAGATGAACATTCGGTTATTTCCGTGATATGACATTTTTGTACCCCCATATTTCATGGCTTTATTACCTGGCTTTATTGCCCAGCAACGAAATCCTGATGGATATGACTAGCTAGGTCTATGACGTATCGTATATTCAAAAACGACGTATTTCTAGGGAAGTGTGTGATAAATAGTTATACTTGTCATTACAGTACGATTTCTCTACACAAGTGTTTCAACAGACAAGCGCTGCCGGCTTTTTTTGGTGTGTCCTTGGGCAAGGCTATATTTTTTACCCTCGTCCGTCGGACAGAGACGTAACCATGGGATCTGAATTAATACTCCGAGCATGTTAAAGCCCCATATCATTACGTGGTACGAGTATTAACTTTCATACCCCATCCAACCCCTTCTCCAAGAAGCGAAAATGGGGTTGGCTGGGGTATGAAATAAAACCTTAATTTTGGCTTTAAAATTTTGCATATTGTAAAATTAAAATATTTAATAAGTAAATTTAAACTGGTTATAGTATTTTTTCAGTAAAAAATGATTTTAAACGTGTTTTATTCCGTTATAAAATCAGCCTGCTAACATAAGTTTTCCCAGCGCTTAATGGAATTAAGGCGGGACCACGTTATGAATATACTGGATAGTTGAAGTAAGGGCCATATGTCTTACCACTGTTCTGGGGAGGCTCTAAATAACCTAAGAAACTCGTTGATGACCCATTCAATTCAATTCAAACAAAACTATTGGATACAGCAATCAAACCCATATTACTGCTTTGTGTGTAACATAACAAATGACGACTCTATTGAATCCATATGCACCGAATGCTAATCTCTACGGCTAATTCAATTTCTGATTCCGTGGCTGATGGGGCAATTGTGTAAATTGAATTGTGTCTTTAGGATGAACAGATGAGTTAAGAGCTGCTTGAACACTATCAGAATATTCTTAATACCATGTATTCTCTGGGTGGTTGTTGCCTCCAGATTACTATCGGTTAATGATTGTTTCAAATGAATTCATCATGGCATTTTGATTCACTAACACGGCATAAGTCAATTCAAGGAAAGTCCCATGTTTTTTAAAGATATGGTGTTTGCAAATTAGACCCTAGCTAGGATGTGTACCATAATAAAGTTTACATACTAACATGAAATAATAATACACAAAAAAATACTTGTATAAAATAAATTTAAAATAGCATACTTAGATTTTCAAACGTGACACATTTATGTTAGAAGTTTTATAAGTTTTAATCAATTATTCAATTAAAAAAGAACAATGCCGGTGGCGAAAGAAAATGGGCAACATTACACTGTTTAGTTCGCTCAGTTTATGGTAAATTGTTATGCAGACGAAGCGAAGCAACATTGAGGAAAACGCAATTTCAATGATACAGATGGATACGCATAGTATATGTATGACTTTTCAGAGGGCCGCAGTCACCCTCTATTCATTCATTCATTCATTCATTCATTCATTGATTGATTCATTCATTCATTGATTCATTCATTCATTCATTCATTCATTCATTCATTCATTCATTCATTCATTCATTCATTCATTCATTCATTCATTCATTTTCATTCATTCGTTCGTTCGTTCGTTCGTTCGTTCGTTCGTTCGTTCGTTCGTTCGTTCGTTCGTTCGTTCGTTCGTTCGTTCGTTCGTTCGTTCGTTCGTTCATTCATTCATTCATTCATTCATTCATTCATTCATTCATTCATTCATTCATTCATTCATTCATTCATTCATTCATTCATTCATTCATTCATTCATTCATTCATTCATTCATTCATACAATTCGATGGCCATTCCTAGCAAGGAAAGAAAAAAAAGGAAATGTTCTACACAAAGGAAATACCTTTTCAATCACAGAACGTATACACGAATTTTACCATGCGAAACAACATCTCAGTCATATATATGTTCATATATCGTCATTACCTAGATTCCGATGACAGTAATGTTGACATCGTTTACAATCCTGAAATTAATTTACACCTTACCGGAAATGAATGTACACTGTACCGGATATAGAAAGTAAAGCGATGTTAACGAGTTCAATGAGTACATGCACTTTTTCTATCATGCATAAATACCGGGCAGAGCTTCCGCTTCAATAACTTAATAGGCATTTTACACATGATACGTCCCTCTAATAAGACAAGCTCCACTTTATAGAAAGACTCCTCTCCATCAAGAAAGAACATCATCATTTTAAAGAAAGACTCACTTCCATCAAGAGATGACTCAAAGTTAATGCTATGCAAATCTTGTCATTTTTAAACTCTGTTAAACTAAAAGACAAAAGTTGGGTTTTATTCAGTTACAGAACTAAATATTGATAGGAATCCCTTGCATTCCTAATATTACTGTTGTATTGGTCATTCTACACCAATTCATTTTCCATAGGCCTACCTTATAGCTCTAAGCTCTGTACTGAGTTCCCTAATATAGGAAGCTATATTTTGTATTACTTGTTTTGAAAGATCTATCTTAGTTTTATCAAAAAAACATACACAAGCCATACGTTGAGTATGTTTTGAAAAAGCTGTTTGGGTCGGATGGTGCTAACCCACCTACTTGCATGTAGAAACATGAGGACAATGTAAAATATACCTCTTTTTTGATTATGCAACACATTATGAATACATTGCACAAATGTATGATTTAACCTTTATAAGTACTCTTCAAAAGTTGAATTTAATTTTTTAGCAAGATTTTTTGGTTTGTTTACCTTGTCAACCAATCAAAATTAAGAGATTCTGTGTAATAGTTCCGAATTTACCATGGAACTTTTTCCCTGCCCACTGATTGGTTGGTAATTGGTGTAGTCTGATCTAAAGTTGTTATTAAACACCCTTCAGTCTACATGTTTCTTCGGTTTAATGTAGAATGACTATCACAGGGACAGGTACATGGGAGTGTATGATGTTACAACACCAGGAGAGTGTATGATGTTAAAACCCCAGGAGAGTGTATGATGTTACAACACCAGGAGAGTGTATGATGTTACAACACCAGGAGAGTGTATGATCGGAGAGTGTATGATGTTACAACACCAGGAGTGTATATGATATTACAACACCAGGAGAGTGTATGATGTTACAACCCCAGGAGAGTGTATGATGTTACAACACCAGGAGAGTGTATGATCGGAGAGTGTATGATGTTACAACACCAGGAGAGTGTATGATGTTACAACACCAGGAGAGTGTATGATGTTACAACACCAGGAGAGTGTATGATGTTACAACCCCAGGAGAGTGTATGATGTTACAACCCCAGGAGAGTGTATGATATTTCAACACCAGGAGAGTGTATGATGTTACAACACCAGGAAAGTGTATGATGTTACAACCCTAGGAGAGTGTATGATGTTACAACCCCAGGAGAGTGTGTGATGTTACAACCCCAGGAGAGTGTATGATGTTACAACCCCAGGTTACAACCCCAGGAGAGTGTATGATGTTACAACACCAGGAGAGTGTATGATGTTACAACCCCAGGAGAGTGTGTGATGTTACAACCCCAGGAGAGTATATGATGTTACAACGCCAGGATACGTTATGATTTTACGACCACATGAGACAATATCATGTTTACAAACCCTGTATACTTAGACACTTCAACCCCAAGACTATATGATGTTACAACACCAGAAGATTTAACATCATCAGCAGGAGACTGTATGATGTAACACTATTTCCTCCTTGAACTTAAAGTGAATGTAGGCATATAGCCAAACAATTGTTACTATTGAGAGTTCTGAAAAACTTGATCAAGGGTGAAAGAATTATCCAAATTGGATGCTAAACAAAGAAGATATAGTCATTTGAAGTTTTGTTTTGAAAAGGACACGGAAGCCGCCATTTTGAGAAATTTGACGTCACTGTTTGAAATTACCATATATGGAATATTTATAAATATTAATTATTTAACTGTTTTATAGGGGGAAAATCACAGCAAAGGTATAATAATAAATAGTATAGGCTTAGAATGCATTATATGGCCAGTAAATGAATTTGCATTCATTTGATTTTTCTTTGCTTTAAATGATTTTTAAATGATATTTACCACTATGCCATATATAATTATTTAGAAATATGACGTCATTTTTTTCAAAATAGCGGCTCCCTTATCAGTTTTAGAACAACTTTCAAATGGTCGTATCATTTTTGTTCATTATCCGATGTCGATAATTCTTCACCGTTTTCCAAGGTTTTCAGAACTCTCAATTAGCTGTGTCACTATATTCCCTTTAAGTAGGTAAGGAGCTTTTTATTATCCTTCTTTGTGATTTGTTTATTTGTCTCTATTTGGTGTGCTTATTTCGATGTGACTTCAACTACAGTCTTTATTTTCTCTATCCGTTGACTTGAGATGTAGATGGATAGGGAAATCTCATTTTGATATATTTACGTTATCATTTTCGCTGTAAAACTCATGGCAAAGGTAAAGCAAGGATGTTGCGTAAATTAAAGATATTACTGATGTTAATGCAAACCTACATCTAGTACACATAAACCGAGGCGTTAATGTGAAATTACCAATGAGGACATAAACCGAGACCTAAATTAAGTATCATACTGGAGTTAATATAAAAGTACTACTAGACACATAAACCGAGGCCTAAATTAACTATAACTCTGGAGTTAATGAGACATTACCAATAAGGCACCTAAACCGAGGCCTAGATTAATTATCATATTAAAGTTTAATATGTAAAATTGCCACAAGTGCACATAAATGGAGGTCTAAATTAAATACCATACAGAAGTTCATGTACCTCTACTGTGCAAAAACCGAAATTAAATACCATACTGAAGTTGATCTCCAGCTCTACTGCCCATAAAACCGAGGCCTAAATTAAGTAGAATGCTAAGGTTAATGCACCTCTATTGTGCATAAACGGAGGTCTAAATTAAGTACAATACTGAAGTTAATTTACTTCAGTTGAGCATTAACCGAGGCCTACATTAAGTAACATACTGAAGTTAATGTACCGCAACTGAGCATAAACCGAGGCCTACATAAGTAACATACTGAAGTTAATGTACCGCAACTGAGCATAAGCCGAGGCCTACATTAAGTAACACACTGAAGTTAATGTACCTCAACTGAGCATAAACCGAGGCCTACATTAAGTAACATACTGAAGTTAATGTACCGCAACTGAGCATAAACCGAGGCCTACATTAAGTAACATACTGAAGTTAATGTACCGCAACTGAGCATAAACCGAGGCCTACATTAAGTAACATACTGAAGTTAATGTACCTAAACTGAGCATAAACCGAGGTCTGCATTAAGTAACATACTGAAGTTCATGTACCGCAACTGTGCATACACCGATGCCTTAATATAGTACAAAACTAAAGTTTATGTACTTCTATTCTGCATAAACCGAGGCCTACATTAAGTAACATACTGAAGTTAATGTACCGCAACTGAGGATAAACCGAGGCCTACATAAGTAACATACTGAAGTTAATGTACCGCAACTGAGCATAAACCGAGGTCTGCATTAAGTAACATACTGAAGTTAATGTACCGCAACTGATCATAAACCGAGGCCTACATAAGTAACATACTGAAGTTAATGTACTGCAACTGAGCATAAACCGAGGCCTACATTAAGTAACATACTGAAGTTAATGTACCTAAACTGAGCATAAACCGAGGTCTGCATTAAGTAAAATACTGGAGTTCATGTACCTCAACTGTGCCTTAAACTGAGGCCTTAATTCAGTAGCATACAGAAGTTAATGTAAAGTTTCTCCTAGTGCACATAACCGAGGCATAAATTCGGTAGCATACATGCATTACCAATAAGGCACATAGACCGAGGCCAATATTAATTATCATACTGAAACAAGTAATAACATATCACTTGAATTACCACTAGTACACACCGAGGAACATTACCAATCAGGCACATAGACCGAGGCCAATATTAATTATCATACTGAAACAAGTAATAACATATCACTTGTGAACGCTTGTTATAGTAGTTTGTATATTAACGTCAGTTAAATAAAATTGTTCAATACTGTCATACTGAAATTCAAAGCACAGATATATCAAATTCCAGCAATAACAGCACGCATTGCAATAGACACCACATTCCATTGAACTTGAAACAATTGTCAAATGGAGGCAGAGAGCAAACGAACAATCCCCATGATCGATACATTGCGTGTTATTAAATTACTCTGTAGTTAAGAAATGTGGCGTCTTGAACAAAGTAGGAGACTATATTGGTAAATTGCCAAACATTGTAATGCAAGATTGTTTGATTTTGCACTTGAAAATATGCATATTTCTCTTTAGGCCTCAAGGATACTATGGAAGAGCATTAACGCAAAAAATCCAGACATGTATAGTGTACACATGTACATGTGTAAACCAACACATGTCAACTCCAGCCTTGTATAATGCAAATATGTACACGTATGAATCAACACATACAAACTCCAGACTTGTATAATGTAAATATGTACACTTTTGAGTGGTTAACGTTACAGTAAATGAGTGGTAAACGTTAGTAAATGAGTGGCAAGCGTTATAGTATATGAGTGGTAAGCGTTACAGTATATGAGTGGTTAGCGTTACAGTATATGGATGGTAACCGTTATAATATGAGTATTAAGAATTATATTATATGAGCGGTTAGCGTTACAGTAAATGGGTAGTAAACGTTAGTAAATGAGTGGTAAGCATTATAGTATATGACTGGTAAGCGTTACAGTATATGAGTGGTTAGCGTTACTGTAAATGAGTAGTAAGCGTTATAGTATATGAGTGGAAAGCGTTACAGTATATGAGTGGTAAGCGTTATTGTATATGAGTGTTAAGCTTTATAGTATATGAGTGGTAAGCGTTATAGTATATGAGTGTTATCGTTATAGTATATGAGAGGTAAGCGTTATAGTATATGAGTGGTAAGCTTTAGTACATATGAGTGCTGAGCATTACAGTATATGAGTGGTAAGCGTTAAAGTATATACGTCGTAAGTGTTATATTATATGAGTGGTTAGAGTTAGAGAAAATGAGTGGTACACTTTATTGTATATGAGTTGTAAGCGTTAGAATAAATGGGTGGTAAGCGTTATTGTATATGAGTGGTTAGCGTTAGAGTAAATGAGTGGTAAGCGTTATAGTATATGAATGGTCAGAGATATAGTATATGGATTGTAAGCTTTATTGTAAATGAATAGTTAGAGATATAGTATATGAGTGGTAAGCGTTATAGTACATGAGTGGTTATCGTTAGAGGAAATGAGTGATAAGATTCATATTATATGAGCGTTAGGCGTTATGAAATATGAGGGGTAAACGTTATAGTAGATGAGAGATTAGCATTAGAGTAAATGTGTGATAGCCGTTATAGTAAACGAGTATTAAACGTTATAATATATGAGGAGTAACCGTTGTAGTATATGAGTGGTTAGTGTTAGAGTAAATGAGTGGTAAGCGTGATAGTACATTAATGGTTAGAGACATAGTATATGGATGGTAAGCGTTATTGTAAATGAATGGTTAGAGATATAGTATATGAGTGGTAAGCGTTATTGTAAATGAGTCGTTAGCATTACAGTATATGAGTGGTTAGCGTTAGAGTAAATGAGTGCTAAGCGTTATAGTATATGAGTGGTTAACGGAAGAGTAAATGAGTGCTAAGCGTTATAGTATATGAGTGGTTAGCGTTAGAGTAAATGAGTGCTAAGTTATTTTTGTGTTTCCAGTAATATACATGTATTGTTATAGAACATTACACATCATGTAAATTTCAAAGAGAAATACACTCATTATTTTATTTATTTATTAAATGATTCTCTATCTGACTTATATCATTTATCAGTCTGTGAACGCTTATTGCTGATTTTAGAGACTTCAATTTAATACAATGCAATTCCTCTTGAAAACGCTTTACCGAGGCTTCGTTAATTATTAAATAACACCGTGAGTTTTATTACAGAAAAGCTGTTTTTCAGTCCGTTTTAATGGATTCCAGTAAAGTCCTTTATTCAATCTGCTTGTGCCAGTATTGATCTTGACATAACGAATCATTAGATATGCATCGCTCATAACGGCGATTTGTTCGCACAGATATCCGATAATCTCTCTGGTGTTGATGGCTTTATTTAATTCAGCTGTTACGCCAAGGGTATTTGCCGTGTCTAGTGTCAAGTATTTGATAATTGTAATGGGAGCGATGTTGGTTGTTACATTGTAGGAGAGTATTGTTAGATGCTCTTGAAAACGAGAAGTGTTTATATTAAGGAGAGATAGCTTTAGCAATAAGAACAGAATACGAACGTTATAAGCAACCATACCATTAATCACTCTGGTTTACCTCTTGTGTTTACTACTTAAACATAACATACATTGTTTAAGTGAACCAGACACATGTGACCGACATAGAAATCCAATATTTTGGGAACTGCATTTAGTGTTTGCCCTACTTTTTCCTCCAATCAGACTGTGAGGAATTTTAAAAAAATGGCGAACTTATTCATGTAAATTTCTAACGATCACAAATTTTAACCATTTAATCATTAAGTAATCGCTTACTATATGGCATGCGCTTGTTTGGACACAAGGAGGCGGATTTAATAGAAGCGCGAACGTGTTAAGAGGCGTAGTTTCGTAGAAGCGCGGGGAAAAAGTAGGGCAAACACTAAGTCAGTTAGAGGCTAAGAATAGAAATTTTAACAATTATTAGTGTTTGCCCTACCTTTTCCTCCAATCGGACGGTGATGAAATTTAAAAAAATGGCGAACTTATTCATGTAAATTTCTAACGATCACCAATTTTAACCATTTAATCATTAAGTAATCGCTTACTAAATGGCACGCTCATGTTTGGACACAAGGAGGCAGATTTAGTAGAAGCGCGAACGTGTTAAGAGGCGTGGTTTCTTAGAAGCGCGGGGAAAATGTAGGGCAAACACTAAGTCAGTTAGAGGCTAAGAAGTGAAATTTTAACAATTAAGAAACCCCGGTCAGTCGTTGCGCTCCTTCCCTTAGAGTGTCTTAATTGTT